>APFE030092450.1:2513-26183 GCA_000404065.3 Pinus taeda
AAAAAAAATAAAAGATCCCTGGGTGAAAACCTCTTGGAGGCGCCCAGGGTAGGCAATGAGGGTGAAAACCTCCCGGAGGCACCCCATCTATCTCATAATAAAAAAAAAAAAGAGAAAAAGAAAAGGATGGAATGGAAAAAATAGAAAAAACCTAACTTATTTTTTAATGCATTGCAGGTTACAGGAGGGTCACACAAAAGAAAAAACATGACCAGGCTACATACACCCTTGATAACCCATTCCTCCATCACCATTGTCTTTTCCCATGCCTTGGTCTCGTTTGGTCTGAAAATTTTGCATCCTACAAGAAACTTTGTGCATTCTACAGGAGGCTCCTATAGAAACTACAGAGAGCCCAAAATCAAGTCAGAGAAGAATCCGAGGGCTGGAAATTTGTCCAGAAGGCCTATGGACCTCCTTGCCAGCATCCATCTACCTAATTCTCCATTCCATCCCTGCACACCCACACTTCCACTTGCTTTTCCTTCCCTTCATAGACAAATACAAAAATTATGTTTCTTTCATTCTTTAAACAAAAAAATGATGATGAATAAAGAAGCAACATTCTTCACTTGGTTCTTACCTGATGTATTCCATCTATCACTCCTCTCCTTCAAAACCTTGTGCAGTTGTCTCTTCAGTCCCTGCTCAAGCATCAACTAGGAATTTTAGAGGGAGAAGCAGCTACAGGAAATCCTGTAGGATTCCTGTAACAGCTGATACCCTTCAAAAGACAAGGTCCAGAGGCAGGGTCAGTGCAGCAAAGATGTATACAACGTACAAGGAGCAGTGCCTAATAAAAAGTCACCAGTTCAAAGGCCACGAGCACCAGTAACAACAATAATAATAAATAAAAATACCAGAGTGAGAAGTTTGAGCATGCAGGGCACAATAGCGACTAACAGGTAAGTGGCAAAACCTGTTCCTCTGTTGCATGAATATTATTTAGAAACTGCATGAACATTGAGATGGTCACAATCACATGAAATCGATGTCCAACTAACTGGCCACTATCGTTCAATTCAAATCACCCTTTTTGAGTTCAAACAAGCTTCGTTCCATTCAAACAGTTGTTCAGATATGTAGTCAGCACATGTGGCTCGTCAACTCGGGAAGAAAAAACTCAGAACCGGTAGTGGTGGCGGCGTATAACGGGAATAATGGAAGTGATGGTGAGTAGGCAACATGAAATACCATTATGGTACTGGAGTAGGACCAATGGTCCGGACAGGGATAACGTACCCATCCTGCCACCTCACTTCACCACCGCAGATCACGCCATCAGCTTAAGTACACTGCGGTCGAAGCCTCCACCACCTTTTGCTTTCATTTGAGTCGACGAGCGCTCAACTGCAACACTCACCTACCACCTTTGGAACAGAAAACCAGTCGTTCTCTGCCAGTTTTCAAAAACCTCTTGCTTATTAGGCTCTACAGGAGCATTATCGCATTCTATAGGAGCCATAACACCGTCTACAGGAGGCTATCTACAAGAAGGCCAGAGAGCAGCTTTGCAAAGGAAAAATTCAAAATTTTTCCAAACTTGAGCTTGAAAAGAGGTAGGCTCAGAAACCCACTCTGCATGTGATATATCTATAGAAGGTGGTGGAATTAGAAGCACAGTATTGGGTTGAAAAAGGAAAGGAACGTGAGCACAAAATTCTACCTATGTTTTTCTGAGTTCTACACAGTCTCTTCGTTTTCTTCTCTGCACTCAAAATCTATCTTTCCCTTCCTCATATTCTTCTGAAAAAAGAGGTACAACCACAGAAAATCAAGCCTAAGAAAGAACAAATTTGCAAGTCTGTTTACTCTGTGAGAAGAAAAAACATTGTTTTGTATACTCTCTCTGCTGTCAAAACATTGAGTCCCTCCAAAAGCCCGAGAAGTAAATTCAGCTTGAAAAAAGTTTGAAGGGAGGGAAAAATTGAAAATTGATGTTGTGAAAAAAGAAGAACACGATAAATTCCCTCTCTGGTTTTAGAAAGACAAACATCGACCATTCCTCTATTTCCAATTTTGAAAATTGTTGCCTTCTTCCTCACCTGAGCATTTTCAGAAGTCACTAAACACCATGCTAGGAGGTTTTATGAGAAAGGAGCCTTTGAACTCCAACAAATTGCATGAGCACCCCGAAGTGGTGGCCCTCTTCACCAGGGAAAACTGGATGTCTTTCTTTGAGAGAATTCATGGATATGATGAAGAGGTGACAAAGGAATTTTTAATGTCCTTAAGACCCCATTCAAAAACACATGCTACAGTCAGTTTCAGGGGTCTGACCCTAGAGCTTACACTAGATTTTATCAGCAAAATCATAGGTCTTCCACTTGGTCTCCCTTGGAGCAAAGAAGAAAAACCACTAGGACAGGTTGCTAAAAGGACATTTTTTCAGCATGATGAACATCCTGTAGAGGATAAGAATGGGATCAAAAGGACAAGTCTACCTCATGAAATATATCTCTTGTGAGGGAAGATTCATTATAGTTTATGGTTATCACTTCAGATTATTGCATGAATTAAGATATGGAATGGACTTACTTGCAGCTAGAAAACTTAGTCTGCCATATTTTTTCCTCCAGTATTTGATAGAGTGTGGCACCAAACTGAACGTAGGGGTCCCAAACCAGCTAGCCCACCATGACCTCATTAAATTATTGGTAGAGGATTCCCTCCACACATACACCATCCCTATAGCCTGGGAAATTTTCCTAAATATGACTAGAGAAGACGACATAAAAACTCTCACAGATGAACTTAGTCCATCTGACAGTTAATAGGAGGAGCAAACAAAGGAACTTGAAAAGGAAATCCATGAGGAAGCACAAGATATTCAAGCAGAGGAAGAAACAAAGGAAAAACAGAGAGAAGAAGAGAAAAAGAACACATCCATAGTCGAACCTAAGGTAGAGAATGAACAACATCAAGAGCAGAAAAGAGAAAGAGGACAAAAGCTGACAAGAAGAAGACCAAGACAACTCAAAAGAAGACTACCACTGGAAAGGCAGAAACTCAATAGGAAAAAGAGAAAACACCACCAGAGACAACAGAAACAGTAGACACCGACAAAACTGCAGAGGGTGAAGAAGAAAAACAGCAGGAAGTAATATCCCCTGAAACACTGGTAAGGGAAGTAGCATTTGTTCTTGCTGCATTGGGAACTAAGCAAAAGGGAAAAAGGAAAAGACAGACATAAATGTATTTCAAAGCCCGAAGGAGCACCATAATCAAGGTGGGCAAGCCCCAGTCACCATTGAAAGAACCCATTATCATTGAGAATGCACCAACTATGACAAAGGAGGAATCTCCCTCCAAAATCTCTATCACTTATGAGAGAGGGAGTCCCAAGACCTCCACCTGGAAGGAAAGGATTAAATTGATGGACTCTAAAGTAGTCCTACAGGAGACACAGACCTCTATACAGGAGACACTGGCCAAGCTCAACGAAACTGAAAAACTAGGAAAGAAGGCAGAGGAATAGTCCCAAGAGGAAGGTAAGGCAAAAGAAATACTAGAACCGGGACCTCGGCCTAACTTAGGCTCCTATTATAATCTTCTGGAGGGTGGGAAGATCATCCCACAAAAATTTGTTGTACCTCTTTTCTTCAAACTAGAAAAAGAAAGGGCCAGGACCCACACCTGGATGCAGCTTACTAAATCTAAAGGAGTCGAAGATATAAGGCACATGGAAAACAAGTTGAGAGAGATGAGCAGGGAGTAGAGCATGGTAAGGCACACAGAGAGCATCATAAGAGCTCAACTACAGGAAGAAAATGAACTGTTAAAAAAACAGTTACAAGAACAGGAACCTCAAGGGAAGCTAAGCTGCCAATCTTAGAAGGACAGAAACAACAATAGGGACCCCAGGCAGATAGTGAGGCGGCAGAGAAATAGCAGTAAGAAGAAGAACCACAGAAAGATAGTGAAACGCTGATGAAACAACAACAAGAAAGAGAATCTCAGGCAGCAACTGAAGTGCTGATTTTGAAAAAACAGTTGCAGGAAAACGAAGCCCAACTAGCCTGCATGGCTAGCTGGGCAATGGAGGCCTTGTAGTGTAGACAACCAGCTAAATCCTATGCACTGTATCTCAAAGACCAAAGGCTCCAATTCCAGATTAAAACATTGGCCTAGAGGGGTACAATCCCATTTCAAGATTATGGTCAGTTTATGCATTTATGTGATCATAGTTCAGCTGAGGATAAAGCAAGGTTAGTAGAATTTTACCTACACAACATGGCACTTCCTGACATGAATTTATGGGATCCAAATGCGGCATTGGGATACTTACAGCTAATGGCTATGGCTTCTTGGATGAGCCATGAGGAAAAGAGAGCAGTGGAAATTCAGAAGATAATGACAAAAGAGCTAAGTGAGCCCCTGATGATAAGGGTATAACCAGCAGAACCATTGGCTCTCATCTATGCCCGTGAACACCTTGCAGCCAATCCCCAAGTTCTTCCTGATTATGTTGACAGGCAAGCACAAGCTATTGCTCATTTTGAAGATATGGAGAGATTGTTTGATGATGACTACCTTCATGCATGCATGAGAAGGTGGAATACATTGCCACATAGCTTAAGGATTAGGGAGTATCACTCCCCAAACAGAATGAGGGAGGCCATGAGGAGAGTACCCTTATACAAACACTCAATGCAAAACTTGAAAGCCAACTGGATTGGTCTTAAGTTCAGTCCTCCAATACTGTTAGGACTGTTGGAAGGAGTGAAGGAGGAGGAAGAACAGAAGAAATGGGAGGAAGTGGACAGGAAAGCAGGTTTCCATGATAGAGAGGAAGACATCACATCAGAGGCTTGGGATGTCAGGGAATTTGTTAGAGCTATTAAAGATGAAGAGCTGGATTAGTTGCTCAGAGGATGAGCAACCCATTTAGCAGGGGGGTGATGATGAGCCCCAAAAATGGGTAACTATATGGGCTCATTCTGCCTATTATATTCATTTAATCCACCATTCTCCATATTTTTATCCATGTTTTTGAATATATTTATGTCAATAGGGTGAATGGGGATAGTCACTTTGCCATGTAGTCTAATGAATGTTTATTGCAGATTTTTTGGGACAATTTTTCACAAAGACAAGGAAATCATGAGCAAATGGCAGCCAAACTCATGAAAACAGGGTAGAGGACTTGTAGGAGGGGTGTCTCCTTCATTAATGACCCTTTCCTTGAATTCTCCACCAGCAACTCGAAGTACATAAGCCCACATTGATGATTCCAAGGGGCAGCTGAGCAAGTCAAGTAGGGCTGCTATTATCTTGAGTTCTAGGCACCGAGTTCCTTAAGTTTAGGAGGACTGTTGGGAGTCCCCACTTGTATAAATAAGAAGGCTTCAAGCCTCAGTAGGTTAGCCATTTCTTAGTTTATTTTCACACTTTGGTGCAGCATTGTACTCAACTCATTTTCAAGCTCTTTTTGAGATAGTTTTTATGTGATGTAACTGCTATTTTTGATAATAAAGATGAATGAAGTTTTGAGCCAGCACTGATTTTTTTCCCAGGGGCCTGAAGCTCTTGGGTTAGGGCCCAACCCAAGTTTCCCAGCACCTCCTTTGTGTACTTATATGCTTTTGTTTCCATTCATGAGTTAACTTCTGCTGCATATACTCATTTTACTTCATTACATTAGGTTGCTTTTGATGGTTAGAATAGTTGTTTTTGCTTCAAGTTGCTTAAGTAAGTTGCTACAATGACAGAAAAATATCCAAAAAAGGCTACCAGTAGGTCTGGATCTCCTTTCTCCCTCCTTGGGACCATGATTTGACGTCAAGGCACTACTGTTGTGACCAAAACCACAGTTTTTGCTCGTTCATGCAATTGCTAGTGTGACACTTTGATTTGGAAAAGCTGATATTGGTTTAGATTTAATTGCTCAGATCATTTTATGCCCTTTTTCCATAGTTATCTCACATGCTTTCCTGTTCATAAAGTATTGTTCAACATTTTTCTGGTTTTAGGTCATAAATTAGGTTAAGATAGACAAAACTCTTTTTTTGGTTCTTGCTTTGGTCAGTTTTGAGAAGTAAGTGTGCAGCTCTCTTATAGAACATTCATGCTCATCATTCCTCCATTGAACAATGAACATAAACTCACTTCTCCAAGATTCCCCACTCATCTGCCACATTTCGCCAATCTGCCCTAATTTCTACGTTTTTCCATAAAGTTTCTCTTTTTCCCTTTGAACAAATCCAACCATCTCATTTATCCTTGAATTTCCTTGACAAGTTCTAGACCCCTTAATACCTTCATCTAGCTTTCATTTCCCCTTTCCCATCATTTTTCCACCTTCAAACCTCCAAAAACCACTTTCAGCCTCCTCTTGTAGATCCTCCTGTAGAACCTCCTGTAGATCCCCTGCAGCCTCTTGTAGAAGTTCTTGTGAGTGATTTTTCAAAGTCTGATCGCAATGGAAGTCTTCAGAAGGGTACTAGGGGCTTCTTAGGACCTCTCCACACCTTCCTCACCATTTGCAAAAGCCAACCCATCTTCCTTTGCCACCAAACCTCCGCATAGTCACAACCAGTCAAATCATAAGCATAATAATTCCACATAAAAACACTCAAAATTACAAAAAGATGATTTCTTCTCATTTCTCTTCAAAAGTAGTTTGAATAAATGAAATTTACCTTTTCAATAGCAAATGGCACCCATTTCAGTAGTTTCCATCTCCTTTCTTGCAAAAGTAGGGTTAGTAGGTAAACTAGGGTTTGCGTTTCATTTCAGTTTCCATTCTCTTTCTGCAAGTAGAATAGCCCCTGTAGAGTTAGTTTCCTTTCATCACAGTTAAAGTTCTTCTGAAAAACTCATAGAATTGGCTAAGCTCCTAGTGAACTGCGCCAGCTGATCAAGTGACAGCCTGCAGTAAGAGCTAGTACTTGTGCATACAACACCGTCGCTTCCAAGTTTGTTACGAACTACCAAGTTGATAAAAGTAAAGAAGGAAGCCCCAGGAGTTGCATCATTATTGCTGCAATACTGGAGCTCACCACTTATGCTTACCAATATTTCTTACCACATGTTGTTCATCAAGGATATTTTCATCATTGGCGCATTTATTTAGTAATTCTTGTAGTCCTTCAACGACTTTTCTGTCATGCAGTAGCTTCATGTAGGTCTGCAAAAAAATAGTGAGTATGAAAGGATCAACCTCTAGCATTGCACTAGTCTCTAGTGTCTTTTCTTGGCTTCCTGAGGTGGAAGCCACAACAAAGCTCTTCTTTTCTTCCATGGATGTTTCCTTAGCGCGATTAAGGTCAGAGGCTTCTTCTTTCTTAGGAGCTTTGCATACCCATCCCTCTTCCTCAGGCTACTTACCTTTATCTGTTCCAGTTGTTATACAACTTCTTAACACAATGTTTATGTTCTTATCCTCCTCTCGGGGCTCAACCCTCATCATTTGGAAATTCTACATATGCTGAGGCTATCTTTTCTTCTCTTGAATTTTAGCTATTAGTAACAAACAATCTTCTATGGCATGGTCAAATTGTCTACAATATTGACATGAAGAGTGTGTAGGATTTGGGAAGTGCCCCGGATCTCCATAGTTCTAGCAGATAACCTGAGCACGACCTCTACCAGTTCCTCCTCCTCCTCCTCCTCCTTGACCTTGAAAACCCCCACATGCTCCTCCGTCACCTTGATCTAAAGACCTAGTTTCTCCTTGCACATGGAAAGTAGGGTTTCTTTCCATCATTAGCTCATAACTTTGAAAATGGCACTCATCATGGCCTATAGATTTACAGAAATTGAAAAATAGTTGTCGGGGTGTCTGAAAAAAAATTCTAAAGTAAGTGGAAGTTATCCATTGCATGTTGCCCAGTAACCTGATAAGTGGCGCACTATAGTGTAGCTCCCATGCTTGGCCTGGTTGGGGCCTCTCGCGCCCCCACCCCCCCCATAAGATAATTCACGTATACTGGACAATGATATTTATCGTGCCTGTGGCCCTTGCACTTCAAGAACCAAACCTCTACGCGCACTTCTGGCTTAGTCTTATTCTCTTTCTTTAGACTATATAATTCTAGGTGCAAGCTCTCTAACTATGAGTGGATTTGTTGTACCCCCAGGTCCGTATGTGGAATAGGTGATGTGTGTAGCCTCATCGCAATCTCTAAGGCTTCTTCTTGCATTGTTATATTTTCCTATGACAGAGGCATTCTTAAGGGCAGAAAAAGCGATGCTATAAACTAGTCGTAATGCTGAGTATCTGAGGTTTGCATGTTAGCTTGTCTGATCTAACGCTTCAACCTTTGATCAAAGTCCCAAGGTGTCTCATAGACTCTCATTCAGATCTCCTTAAATTCAATTACCGACTACGCCTCAGACTTAGGCTTACTAAATTCTTTGTTCAAAGTTGTGTGAGTCTCTACTAATGATGTTTGAGCATTAAAAGTTCAATACTTAATGTACCAGGTTTGTGCACGATCTTTCAAGGTGGTAACCAACTGTGCCTTCTTTATATTATCATCGGTGATTTTTTTGCGTTGTCCATACAGCGCTTGCAACAAACCAAAATCTCTCCTGGTCTTCACCTCCTATTCCTTTGAAGATCAACATCTTCATTGCGTTCTCCATGTTGAATGGTGAAGTGGACGCTGAGGAGGTGAAGGCGTGTATGTATGAGGTGGAGGTGGAGGTGAAGGTGGAGCTGATGGATGAGATAACCTCAAAATACTCTAAGTTATTAACTGAACAGTACTTCGCGGAGTAGTCAATATCGCCGCTTCATCGTCACTTGAAGGAGGTTCAATCAATGGACTCTACTCTAGCCCTAATCTGCCACTACTTCTAAAGAATGAACAATAAGGTAATGGAATAACCCTCTTTTCACATAATAGAATTTTAATCCAAGTATTAAATGAACTTAAGTACTTACTTCACGTTCTTTTGAAGAATCTTCGCTCTGCTTCGCTATAACTAACTGATGTGTTAACTACAAATTTAGTAACAAATCCTCCAAGAATTTGATATAGCCAATGATTAACAACCTACGTGAGTCCGATGGTGACACCAATTATGGAGTCCACACTATAGGAGTATTGTTCTTCCACCTCCCTTGACTATATGCCAGTTTAGCTAACCACTCAGACAATTCGCATGGAAAAGTGCAAAATAAAATTTCGTGTGCCTCCATATACAAATATCTATTCAACCAATCCTCCTTTGGCAGACATGGATTCCTATTTTCTTGGGCCGCAAAATTGTGAATCTTCCGATCTAACAACTTTTAAATCTCTTTCCTAGTTGGATTCTAATGATGCGACATCACACATCTCTTAAGCAGATCTTGGTTCCTGCAACAGAACCATTTGTTGGCTTAAGGGTTCCTGGACTAGGTTTGAAGTTAGTTGCACCAACCAACAAAGCCCTACACTATTGGCCCTTTCGGCAGTAACCTACGTAGCACAGGCCACAGTCTCACCCGAAGCAGTATTTGGGGATGAAAGAACCAATTTTCTACATCCAGAGACTAGTTTGATGTCTTTCAGTGCCTTAGATCTTCTTTCACGTAGATCTATTCTTCTAATAGAGTTAAAACTCCTAATTCAGCCCAAAATACCTTCAATTCTTTGTGGAACTAGCCAATTGCATTAATTAGGCCCTAACAAGATATGTATGCTACTTTCGCGCAACTGGATAGGTCTTCCAAGGCTCTTGAGGTCTAGATCTTCCATCGCGCATACCTATCTTCTTTATCCAGAACTAACCTAAAATAGATTTAGGTGTTCATGAATATCGTTAAATCATCTTGTTAAGCATAAACATGTTCAATTAACCCGATTCATTCGGAGAAAACACATTGAATTACAAAAATAGCAGTGAAGGTGACATAATAATTAAACAGATAGATGCAAGTAATTCCAACCCAAAATCAATCTTTATTAATTAGAATATTTCTAGTACATACTTCAACTACCCTAGGCACTTAGCTACAAAGCCTTTCCTTCGCTTGCTGACATGAACAGACCTTCATGTGTATCAAACCTTACAACATCATTCATTCATTCATACTTCTTTTTTCTTATATATCATTATCGTTCACTAAGACTCATCTATTTATAGCCTTTCTAATACAATACCATGGCCCACAGCTCATGGATGAGTCTTCAAATCCACCTATCACTTACCCAAACAAGGGGCTAAGGCCCATATGACTCTTGACTAGCTATGCGCTCAACATCTATATTTTACAAAGAATTTACATTCTTTACAAAATTCTTTACAAAAAATGACTAAATTAATTCAATTCTACCCGTGGGGACCCCATCTCAACAACTGGTCTCGGTTCAAGGCTAACTGATTCGGGATTGGATTGCGGTAAAGCTTGAGAGACAAGGAGATGGAAAATTCCTCAAGCATAGTGATGGATTGCGGATGGCATTCAAATTTAACTTTGGTTTTGTGGTTGGAGCAATGGTTTTGGTGTGACCACGGTTTGCTGAGGGTGGAGGTGGTTTAACTAATGGATTCCATTAGTTATTTCTGGATTGGTTTATCCATGAGATCCCACATTAATGCTTGGAATATGGCACAGGGGTGACCAGTTGAACAAAATATTTGGTTCAACCATGTCTATGGTCGGGTTGTATGTGGAGATCCCAAACCTGGTTAGATTTTCCTATTATTAATGAAAGCTAAGTTTTCATGATTTTGTACTTGTTGATATGTGGATTTAATGGCTATTATATTTATGCTATTTACATGGTTTTATGGTGGTTATATGCATGGTTAATTGATTGATTCATGTCATGGTTATTTCACGCATTTACTTGTAATTGTTGAAATGATGGATGAAATACCTACTTGATGTTATAACAGTTCAATGGAGAAGGTGGTGATCCTTCTTGTCATGCTTCATAAGAGTTTTCAGTCATTTATGTTGTCTTGTGTCCTAGACCGGTAGATTGCATTGATTCCAAGTGTTGAACATAATTTCCGTCCCAGTTAGGGATGGTCAGGATTAGCCTTGGATTTCATTTTTGGTTTATTAGTCTTTTCATCATTTCTTTCATGGATTCTAGAAGTTACAATAAGTTCTGGATAGTGGCATGGATTTTGGGCTAGAGAAGCACGTTAAATTCTGTGGACATTGGCATTGGTCTACTGGGAAAGTTCCTTAGATGTTGGCTTGTAGGAATGTCATAGAATTCATGGTTCCCTATATGTTATCATTGCCATAGCATGAGAGTGTCCAAAGGTCACAGGGTCTAAAAAGTTAGTGGGATCTAGGAGCATGATGCCTGAGTGGCTAGGATGTCTTCTAAGGGTGTTTTTGATGATGTAGAAGGTTTGTTTGATGTGTTTTTGTCTATTACATTTCCTTAAAGTCATCAAGGAGGTTGAATCATATCATGGTAACCTATCATCACATGTTTACCCCCGTTGGCTGGTTACTTGGGTAGATGTGAGAGGAGGGTGGTTACATATTCCTTCACCGTTGGGCATTTTCACTGGGTTGCTATCAAAAGTATTATGGTTTGGTAGAAAGTCAAGGTTTTGGCATATTTCTCTTGTGTGTAAGAGCTTAAATGAGGTTTATACAAGTGGCACATAATCCATCATATATTTTTCTTAGTCAGAGATCTGAACATCAGGTTAAATCATGCAAGTAAAAATTTGTTACGCAAATTTGATGTGCTTTTTTTGTAGGTGCATATTTTGAAGAGATGGAGTTTTATAGCTTAAATAAGTGTTATATAACTAGTTTCTAATGATCCTAAGTATTTCTCTCACCTGCATATCACATTAAGAAGGCCAAAGGATGACCTATAATATGAACAGAGAGAAGTTGTTTCATTTTTGCTGAAGAAAGGAGAAAACACAACAAATTTGTTGCATTTTTACACAGTCAATAGTTTGACCTTTCAATTCAGCCTCATACCTCTTGAAATAATTTTGTATGGTTATGAAACGTTTCTTTTGGTTTCTTGGATATTCGAGCCTAATTCTTATGAAGGCATTCAATGTATTCAAATTCACTGCGCTCGGTAGTTGTGCTTTCTCATTAGAAGTTGATGTTTAAAGAATGGGAGGATGCAGTATGATTAGAAGTATTTTTATAGGTCGATGATGTTCCAAGAATAATTCATCACCTATACAACCCTTTCAGAATTCAAGGAGGCCTCAAAATTCACAAAGGATGAACTTGTTGCATTTTTGCTGCATTTTATAATATTTTAGCAGTCAAATTCAAGAGTAGTTTATAACCAACTAGTGATGAATTTTAGAAAAAAAGGGAGGTTTTGTAAATCATAGAAAGATATATATATAATATATATATTATATATTATTATATATATATTATATATATAGATATTAGATATATATATAGATATATATATATATATAATATATATATATATATATATATATATAATATAATATATATATATAATATATATATATATATATATATATATATATATATATATATATATATTCCTATGATTTACAAAAATGGTTTGGGAGATATTAAATGACCTTTGATGGATATTTTTCAAAGAATAAAATTCTATATTTTTTCCTGTTTCAATCATTTTTTTTGGTGCGCTTTTATAACAGCTGGAAGTGATTTTTTGAACACAAAAAGAAGTTTTTTCATGCATGGATCAAATAAAAAAAACATCTCTTAGTATTTACATACGTATTAAAATTTAAGAATTACAGATGTCACTTTGAGACCCATTTTTCACAATTTCGCAAAGCCAAATTTGCTGATAGAGTTCTAGAATTTTTTGGAATTCCACTTGGTGGATCTACAACTTGGCATAATTGGCTCCAATTTAGTTTGGATGATGAATTTTGAAGATATTTCTACCCAATCCCATGATTTTCTCTTCAGTTAGCATATTTTTGGTTAGTTAAAAACTAAACCCTAGATAGTAGTATATGGAAAAAAATTCCAAATATTTTTTTTCTAAAGCATTGTAACCTCTTCCTATCTTTGGGAAAAGGATGAATTTCGAGTTCCTTAGCCTAGAGATGATCTAATTATATATATTTCATGAATTTTGGTGTGCAACAGGTTGATTGGGGATTAAAGAGAGATATTTTCTTTGATATTTCAAACTGTGGAGTTTTAATACAAGTGATTACTACAGAAGTACATAGCTCTTTTTCTCAAGGATTCCTTTGTCATTAGCTTTTGGTGATGTGTTTCTTTCTACGTTTATGTGTTCTATTCTAGTTATCCATGAAGATGTTATTCTTTTCATTATTTGAATGAAGACTATGTTAGAGAATTCATCCTAGATAGATGCTTTGTTTCATTCCACTTCAAATAATACCATTGTTTTTCATCTAAAATAAGCATAAAATTCATCCTTAATATATGTGTTATGTTTAATGGACTATGATTCTTAGTTCCTCTACCATATGCTACAACAAATTTAAATATCCAAAAATTTTGGCTACCTTGACGTTGTCATAGATTTGCTCCATAACAAACTCTTAATCACTTTAATCAATCAAACTCCATGCCCAATGGATATCTCTATAACTCTGCCATCGAACTTTTAGAAACCTATTCCTCTCTGATCTTAATATCTAGCTTAAAACCAAAGACAACTAGCCATCCAAGTGACTGAAGATTCATATAGAGAGAGCCCTCTTTAAAGCTGGAAGGGCTAGATTCTAGTTTTAAAGTGGTTTGTGGTTACCTTTGGGCTCCTCTCCTTAGCCTAGAGAAACTACAAAGTGATAACAGGTTCCAAACTAAAAGACCCATCGCTTGCCAATATTACCAAGTCAGCATCCACCAAGAGTGGTGTTGAACATTTTTCTGGAGGAGGTTCATTCTGATTTGATGGAAACCCAATGGACCTCAAGAATTGCAACGTGACTCCAATATTTCCACTAGGGGTATTATATTTGGAGTGAACACTTTGATTCGAGCCTAGATCAAGAACATCCTTGGCTTGTAAATTATTGTGCTCTAACTTTTTTGCACCTAGGTCCAACACAAATCAAACAAAAAATTGGTGATATTGGGTGAACAGTTTTTGAATGTGGGGATTGTCTTTATGGCATGGTCCTTTCTACCAATAGCTGGAGGACCATTACCCAAAACCACCCTTTGACAAACCACTGCTATGTCCACTTGAGGAACCTCATGGGCCATCCTATAGCACCCACAACCCATTCTCAAAGGGAAGCCAATGACCAAATGACCAATGGAGTGGCATCCCATACACCTAAAGGGAACCCCCCACAGTCAATTTTCTCACGGATAGAAAAAGGCCACATTGAATATCCATAGCCACCGAAAGCACCCCGGAAAAATTGACTTCAATAAGGAACCAAGCCACCTTTTTTTATAACAAACCAAACATCTCACATACATGTAATAAATTTTGCTAATTTTATTTGCTATCTCCCTAATAGCCTTATTGGACCACAGTTCTAGAGGGATCCCCGTCAACATGGTCTACAGAATATTCCTCTTGGGCACCAGGGATGTGGACAATATGCTTAATGGTCCGACACTATACCGAAAGGTACGCTCTACCTATAACCCATGGGATGGGGGTGATATGCTCAATGTCTTCAACCTTAATCAAATTAAAACCAAACCAACAATTCTTTAAGATGATAACCTTCATCCTATAATGGTGGATGGGAGAGAAACTCAATTCAATCCACTCTTTCATATGTGTGCTAGTCGTTTTAATAAACTCGCAATGACTAATTAACTCCCTTTGGTTTAATCTCACCACACTATCCCAATATAAACAAAATCTGAGAGTTTAACTTTTGAATATTATCAGTCACTTTAACAGGTTTGCATCTCCTGTGACTAGATTTTTTCCCTTGAAGGGTCTTCTCTATTGTAGCTACTCGGAGACCCAGAACATCTTACTCAAGGAAATGGCCACCCTTGCCACGATCAAATGTATACAAAGGTTGGAAAGACTCCCTCCTCCATTGCACCATGTTTTTGGCATCAATTGTGACTTCTATCATCTCTTTCAGATCAGAGATGTGATCAAACATTGGTGGTTGACCCTCCTTGCCATCCATTGAATGAACTCATCACAAGACAACTGGAAAATTTAGAAAATTTGGATTGCCACTCAAACATATCTAGCAGCCTTGACCTCCAAAGATTTAGCAAGCTTTATGCCTACTAAAATCTAACACAATCCTCTATACTGATATAGGCCTGCCATAAGAATAAGTTGTCGCATGGGGCTCAGTAATTGGACCAATCCCAAGATTTTCAGAAGAGAAGGATCTAATGAATTCGAGGCAGAAGGATCTAAAGTGTTTGGGTAAACGATCTTGCTGGTAATACCATTCCCAACAAGAGATGGAATTTGGAGGGAAAATTGCCCGTCATAAGGAATTTTCCCCATATTTGATGTTCAAAATTCTTTAATGGCGGTGTTCAATGACGTGTTTGGAGCTACCCAAAATGTATTATTGACTGTATATTTTCCTAAAAAAAACATTAATATCACGAAATCCAAGGAAATTTTCAATAGATATAGTCATACTTGCAAAATTTAGTGAAGGCAGCAGACTAGACATGTCATGCACATCAACAGTTACTTAGCAGACTAGACATGTCACGCACATCAACAGTTACTTACCTGGATATTCACCCACCCACCCTGTCGGCCTACATAAGAATATTAGATACCTTGCAAATCTGGTTAACCTAGCTCCTCCTACAAATAAAATGGTCAGAAATAGGGATCGAGTCTAAACAAATAAAATAAAATTATCACGAGGGAGCAATATGACATTTAATAGGCGTACAAATTACATTAATACAAGACAATGAGATGTGTGAGGGAGTAACACAATTCATTCATCTAACCCTCTTTTCCATTTCCATGTCAATCCTAATGCAAACCACATGCAATCACAATCGACTAGAATAAGCTTTGAAATTGCTATGTTGTTGCTTTCAAAGAAAATTAAGATTATAATACTTCGCCTTCAGAATGGAATTGCACCTTTCCTGGGTAGAAAATTTGAAATCCCCTACCACGCTTTTCCAATATTTGGGAGGTTTTAAAAGATTTGTTGTCATAAGTTGACATGGACGATCAGATTACCTGCCTTGAGGATTTTTACAGCAGTGTTTCTGATCATGATGGGAGGACATAAGGGAGCATCCGTTGCTGAGTTGGTGTTGTGGATACCATATATGAGGATAATGAAGAGGTCGTTGTTCATCAAACTCTTTTAGGGATGCAATGAATAACACAGGTGACAATGGCGTGAATCTAGGTTTCCCCAAAGATGCCCCCTACATTTTACTCGAAAGCGATCGTAATTCCATCATATACACGGCTATTCAAGTGATTCTGCGATGAAGCATCTGGTCATGGGTTGAAACCACAGGGTGGCCAACAACTATTACCGTGTACAATAAAGGCCACAATTTCAAGCTTCACAAGGTGATTTTCATCTCAAATTTGATTGAATTTCAATTTCATTAATCTGCTCTAAACACTAATCAACTACTTGCCTTTTGGTAATTCTGGAAACAAAAAATTTAAAATCTTGATCTTTTTCGGTTGTTTGAATGACTAGTTTCCATTGGTTTCTAGAAGTGGTTTTCTGAAGCGACAATTAATGGAAACCTTCGCTGGTGGGGCGTAAATTTTAAATATTATAGCACCTTACTGATACAGTTCCTCGATTCTCATGAATCATTTCAACATGGTGACTTTCATATGCACGACAAAGTTTTTAGAGATGACGAAAGAGTATTGTAAAGGCAATATTTGCAAGCAAATTCAATTTTATTTCAACTAAGTAATATTGAAAAACCAAGAAGACATGATTGAAGTTCTCTGAAACTGTAAAAATCTTCATGCTTATTGTAAGTAGCCACGTTCAATCTATTTCGATCAGGGTACTAAAGGGCCTTTTTGGAACAAGATATCAGTAAAACGAAGACAATTATGTGGAAAGTTGTGAGAACTAGTGGATAAATGATCTGTTCACACAATTGTTTGATTATTTAGGATAGATAATTGCTTGTATTCGAAGGCGAGAAATACTATAGAATTTCATTGGTCGAGTGATATTTTTTTAAGTAGATCATTGGATCATTGACATTTTGAGGGCCAACGATTACATGATCAATTTTCATGATAACTCTTTAGATTGCCAAGAAATTTACGTGTTTTCAAGATTTGAAAAGAGAGGCGTCATCGATTCCATCTTCATGCTTCTCCCCCAGGACAATGATGTTCTTCCTGTGAGCTTCTTATTTGTGATTCTTCATTATGCTATCGCTTAGACCACCAACTAAGAGTGTCATGCTCAGCTGCAGGAAATAATAGCTGCAAAGTTGGAACCATAGTTACCAAATTCACCTGAATCGGGAAAAAAACTACGAAAAATCGTGGATTCGGTACAAATACCATATTATTCATCCAAATTTGATTCGTTTCTCAGGTTTAATTTTAATTGATAAAAGTTATATAATTTACCCAGATGGACGCTTGTTCATTCAATAAGAACAATCAACAGCTTGAGATCATGGATGCTTGGAGGAGTTGCCTGAGATACCTAAATGGTTTTCACCTCAGATCTAGGATTTCCTGGCAAAATACTTTTGGAGAGATTCAAAGAAGAGGTGGACCAGTGCAGATATGTTAAACCATTCTTTCTTAAATTACGACTACTCTACCATAGAGGCAGAGGAGGCCATAATGACCCAGGTTCCCCAACTAGTCATTTGGATTTTAGGAATCAATTATAGGATTATTACCCTTCTCAAACTACTCCCATTCTGTCACTCAGCGTACCATGTCCAATAGGGCAGTGCAATGCAGAGGTGAATAGGTCAGTTAGGTGATGCTCAAGACCACCTCCCAGGGACAGAGTGATGGCGCTGGTCACAACTTGTAAATTTGAAGATGTTGCTAACAAGTCTGATAGGATCACAAGCCCACATGGTGAATGGATTGTTGCAATATCTTCCAAAAGTAAATATCCAACTTCATATAAAATTTTGCTAAAATTAGACATTAGTAATGTCTCCTCCATCCAAGAGCTTCCATTCACAGAGATAAAAGTGCAGTGCTATCGAAGTTGTCAATTGGAAAGAGTTGTAGCCAAGAGGTGAGCTAGATCAGTGTTGTGGTCTCTGCAACACAATCTCAACATCAACACAATCTTCCATCACTTCTGCCAAGACTCTGCATCATTACTTGTTTTCCATGGTTGTGGCATCTGATTTGATTTATGAACCTTGGGACTTGTATGGCATCTACGAATAAGGAAAGGACATTAAAAAGTATAGTGAAATGAGAAATTTACAAGTTTAAAAATCACTCCGAAATGGGAAAGTTTAAAAATCATATTTAAATCAGAAAGTTTAAAAATCATAATGAAATGAGAAAGTTTACCAATTTACCACTTAAGAGCACAAAAAATAAGTAAAGAAAGAATTTTTTACACTGCCATGAATTTGTGAAGTAATTTTAAAAGTAGTGATTGATTTTCCAAGTTCTTATATATTTTTTAAATGTGTTTGTATTTATTATTATGAATATTTTAGATAAATAAGTGTTTAAATTATAAAATTATTTTAAATGTAAGTTTTGAAAGGTATAGAAGTTTTGAAGTGAAGTGTAATTTTTAATTTAAAGTAAATTTAAAAACGAATAAATAAAAAATATTATTTTATAAAAATTAAAAGATTAAGATGTATACTTTAGAATTTTTTTCGAATTAAATTTTTTTTATTCGAATTTTTAAAATATTGTATCGAATTCGAATTCAAATATGTATCCGAATTCAAACTTGGTAACTATGTGTTGGCTTGTTGGAGCCTGGCCCAGGTTCGAAGTTAATTAGCCAAACAAATCCCTACACTACTCGCCCTTTCGGCAACAGCATGCGAAGCGCAGACTAAGGTCTCTCTCGAAGCAGTATGGGGGGATGCTGGAACCAAGTTTCCACACCCTTGAGATGTCTGAGGTGTTGACTTAGTCCAACTGTGAATAACTTCACGCAGGTCACTTCGCGCATTGTCCTGACCTGCAAGACCTTCGTGGTCTATTACAATCACCTTCGTGTGGCCCCAACTAGGGACTGAGGTGCTTTCGCACTGCTAATGCAGCGATCTGCACTATTTCCCTATTTACACCGCGGATCTTACATATCTTCTTATAAATGTTAGTTAACTTCATGTAAATAGATACTTTATCTTATATTCTCTTAATCAACACAATCATATAAGTTCATGTAACATATAAACAGTATAAATGCAATTTATACCCAATACATTCAATACACAAAACAGGAAAAAGATACACAAAATTGATATGAAACTTCTATTTATTACTTCTCCAATGGTTACAGACTCGACTCACCTTGCGCACTCAGTTGCGGACTACCAGGCCTTTATGCACTCAACTGTAGAGCCTTCTCCTACTCTACAACCCAAAAGACTTGACTCTACACTTTAGCTATCACTTAATTCTTCAATTTTCATTCAGTGACTTAGATTGTTTTTACAACTTAGAGACTCGCTCTATTTATACAATCTCATGGTTCGTGGACCATGGATGGATCTCTCAAGATGACATTACATTACAAAAATGAGGGTAGACAACTCTATGATTCATTTACAAGTTCGTGCTCTGTGGCCACAAAACGTGGAGTCTTTACATCCGATTTAGTCAAAATCTGGGCTTTAAGACCCAAAAATTGCCTTGGGGGATCTCACGCTGAACAGGCCCCCAACAAAAACATTATGACTCACCGTTGAGTCACTCTGTCGGTGGAGAGATCTTCGCACAGAGACCTTCCAACTCTACCTGAACTGCTGCAAAATCGACAATGCACTGAGCGGCTTCCTGCTGTACCTCTTGCATGTGTTGCTTAGAGACCGTGGTACTTGAACTACTTTCCTGCATCTGCTCCTGCATTCCTTGCATCTGTGCGAGCTTTCCTTCAATTGATGCTATAATGAATAATGCCTCATCGATCCAAGGTTGTACGCACGCCTTCATAACGGCTTCCTTGTGCCATGCAACATCAACTTGCTCCTTAAGCGCTTTTTCCTGTTGCATCTATGCGAGCCTCTGTGTGAGGCCACTCTCTATGCGTCCCTTTTATATCATCATACTTTTACTATAGCTAATGCGCCTATGTTTCTAAGAGATGTATGTTTGGGTCCTCCTGCAGAGTGGTGAGGACCTAAAAGACTCTTCCAAAATTTTGGTGCAGTCTTTCACTGCACTGCTAATCTCCTTTGTGGCCGTTGTGATGGCATCGGTGAGCTGTTCCCTCACTTCTCGTGGAGTTGAAGGCTGCACCTTCAACTGCAACTAAGCTATTTGAAGGTTCAACTCCAGCTGAACCTTAGCCATCTCTTACTTCGCCTCGCGCACCCCTGCTACCAGCCTCCAGATGCGCGCCTCTGTTGGTGGCTCTGCTGGGATGGCCAACTCAGGGACCATTTGGCAAGCTTCTTCAAGTACATGTACTATCTTCCTGTTCTATGTTACGACCTCATAACACTGTAGGCTTAGTTGTTCCATGTTGATTCGATGTTCACTTAACACTTAGAGTGCGTGACCCTCCCTAACCCGCAGTTCTACAGTCACTCCGTCCTACAGAACATAGAGTGTCTCTTGAGGGAGTGCAACCATGTTGATCCAAAATCCCTTCAGCACAGTGACCATAGACCTGTCAGCCTCATTTTCTATGACCAGTGCCCCCTCTAGCAGCACTATAGTGTTGGTCATGCCGCCGCACAACATTTCCTCAGCCGCGACCATTCCTACTGCGAGGCTGGTCGACAAAGTACCAACCTGAGGAGTGCGCACCTGCAACTCCTGTATCTGTGCCTGGAGGGCCCCTAATACCATCTGATTTTCCTACATGAACTACTCGAGGGCCTCCATAGTGATGTCACGCACCATCTCCCCTATGTCATGCAGAGCCCCCTCAGTGAGGGTGATCAGGTTGCAAGAGGTCTTAGAAGCCTTTGACTTCTTCCACGGCCCCACCTTCTCTCTCAGATGTTGGCACTTCAACTGAGTAGACATTGTCTGTGGGTTTGCACCACCTTCCTTTATTGCTATCTCTTGTTCAGGCGAAGGAAACTTCTAGCCCTCGAGCTCCTTCTCTGCTATCTATTGTTGTTCTGCAATGGCCTTCTGCTGTTCTAATGCTACCTTCGCAGTGTCTCACACTTCTTGCACCTTTGCTACTGTTGCTTCTTTTCTTCTTTTCTCTACCAACTGTGCCATCTGCAGTTTTGCTTCCTGCTTCTTCCTTTATGTAGCAGACTTCTCCAATTCCAACACGGAGCTTGCTGGAGCACACCACTCTGGCGGCCACAACTCAAGCATGGAAAATATGATAGCATTCATGGCCAGGTACGAGAGCTTGTTCCACTTCTTCACGAGGTCCTTGCACGCCCTGATATATACGTCATGAAAATTTGCCTTGAAATCCGTGAAGCTTTGTAGTCTATTATATATAGTGGGCAGTAATCACAGCGTGCGGTTAATCCCCATTTTGATGTTCATCTCCATGAACACCTATAATATCATACTGTATCGAATCCTCTTCATGTCTTTAGTTGCCCAAAATGAAGCGTACTTCGTTGCCTCTGGAAGATCCAACGTACTTATGGGGAACTAGTTGTCCTCAAGCAATTCCCAAGCCACTAGCACTATGGACAACAGAATCCATGCATAGTGGAAGGTCTTCCCTTGTTTTGGTGCCTTGCAAAAATTCTTCAGGAACTCCTTGCACAAGTGCTTGGACTGGTTAAACTGGACCCCCTCTACGCACTACGTAGCAAGTGAAACCACCAGCACGAGCAACTCATCCACATGGTACTTCCACATAACCTTCCCCGCCAGTATCTGTGTCGCAACTCTGACCGCAACGTTATTGATATTGGAGATCCTGTAGCCCCTCTTTTTCTTCTCTAGATTGAATTTTTTCTTCATGGCCTTCGCGATGGCCAAGTCGTTACTCTTACCCTCCGAAATATCTGCTGGGTCCTCCCCTTTGCATGGGAGTTGTGTAATTCTATGAATAAGGTGGTCTTTGATGGGGATGGGATCCTCCAGCCACAAACACCCATCATGCACTAGGCAAAGAAATTGCCTGATGACAAAGATCCTCACTTGGGCGCGATGGTAATGCGGCACCCAAATCAAGTTTAGCAACCCTGCTTTCTCTACTCTGTGCAACCACTTGTATGACTCTAACTCTATGACTCCCGCCGCGGTCTTTTTCTTTGAATGCATGAGCTGCGCAGTCACCAAGTGTGGGAATTTCTCATGGTCCACAAGATCTCAGTCTTCAAACTTTAGACCCGGCACCTATCCCAAGTGCTTTCCTTCAAAAATGATATCATCTGGTAGTAGCGGAGTCTACGGAGAGCTCTTTCTCTCATCTAGGTCCTTGGGTACCCTAGCTTTCCCCTTCCGTGGAGGAACATATGTTGGTAGCTTGGACATAAGGTCTGTGCCATCAATTTCTTCCTCCATTTCTTCAGCCTCCTTTTATTCTACCAGGATTTCCTTAAGGTCTTCCTCTTCCTCATCGGTTTTGAAATTAACCGCTTTCCTCTTTTCTTCCATGGTCAATTTAGTTCGCAACGGGTTTTTAGGGGACACGCACACCGAAACCATGGCCTGCTTATCTTTCTTGGGACTCAGTGTGCGTAGTGATTTAGGGATTTCAGGGACTATCCCAGCACTCTCAGGGGCATCTCCGATTTTCATGGTCAGTACGACGTCTTCAACGGTCATCTCTCTGATATCCTTGGCTTCGTCAGACACTACCATCTTGCTTTTCCACAAATCTCTCAATTGCTCAGGTAGGTGCTTAAACAATGCCTTCAACTTCAACAGCTCACACAGGTCTGGGTTTAGAATTCTTTGGGCGCACGACAGATCAATTGTCAAATGGCCAAGTGTTGTTTTTTGGGCAGCCCTTTGCAATTTATAGTGCCTTTTGAATTCGAATTTCATCATTCCCCCCAAATTTGGTCCATTAATGCTCCCTTGGCGACAAATTTTCCCAAATCTCTCCCATAAAGTCTACCTTAACTACTTGCCTCCCGCTCCATTTGGTCTCAAACCAAGAATCACATCAGGAATAGTGACTATAACGGTCACTTTCTAGCCAACCAACGCAGCTACCCTTGAGCTTTCGCGAACCCTATGATACTTCGCTTTCGCACACAGTCCTGTTATCATGTAGCTCCCGAGCAGAGTAGTTTATAGTCCCCCGCCTCCTTTCAACTACCTGGAGCACTAAGACTGTGCTTCCCATGGCTAGTTAGGTGGTTGGGCAACTTGTATACTACTTCAACCAACTATCGTTTACATTTCCTTGGAAAAGATCGCCTTTTAACTTCACTGCCTACACCATGCCACCGTCTGTGAGCTTCTTAGTGACATACGGTCCAATCTAAGGCATCAAATTGATCAACTCTTGGCGGTAGTCCCCAAGTTCGTCAACATAATCATGTGCACCCTGTTTTATCACCATGGTCTTTTTATCAAGGAAGTCCTTCTTTATTCCTTCCTCAAGCTTCTCGAATTCTTCTTTCGCCATGACGCTTTTCTCCCTCAACCGTACTCTTTCATTCATGAGTTCTTGGAGCCGAAGATTACCCTGCTGGATCTCTTCCTCAAGTCCCACACGCTCTCC
>APFE030092453.1:13010-42352 GCA_000404065.3 Pinus taeda
AAAAACTACTAGAAACTAGAAAAGACAAGTAAATCTATTATCTATTGCTTATGCTTGGGCCTCTTGCCACCACAAGAAATGTCTAATTTTTTAGTCTTGTTCGAAAATCAGGATCTTTATCATTAATATCACCCTCTAAGCATTAATATCCAAAGGTATCTTTGTCATTACCTTTGTATCTGTATAGGGATCTTTGTCATTAATATCACCCTCTAAGCATTAACATAAGATAGAAAAAGCATAGCATGTCAAGTCAAGATTTGTTTCAGTGATGCATACATTTTTTGGAGGGTCATGATAGAGGAGTTCGAAAACCAATGTCACTAACATCAAGGTACATAGAGGGATTGGTGCTCTTGATTAAATACGAGTTCCATACCCTAATACATGACAAAATTCAATGGAAACAATGCAATCCTGAAATCTTGAAAAACTGATAAGTCTGCTGGATTTTGAATGAAATCTAAAATTCTACTTTTTGCATATGAAATCCAATGAGGTCGGAACCACTCTCAAACATCCTGAGTCATTTCATGATAATGTTAAAAATTTAAGTAAAAGGATGAAAATGAAGATTAAAGAGAATGTCACTTTTACTTTAAGAATTTAACATTACCATGAATCGCATATCAATACTAGGGCCATAGACTTGATCATTAAACTACCCCACTAAAAAATTATTTGTTTCTTTGAAAAAACATTGCATTTGGAACATTATTCCAATTTTTTCCAAAAAAGGCAAAACGCTCCCAAAAAGGCAGGAAGCGATTTTTTTTTAGGGAGCGCACTCCCGACCCACACCCGAGTCGCTCCCGCCCGGAGCGCGGATTGGGAGCGAGATTGAGGGGGGGAGGCGCTTCCCTGCAACACTAAAAGAAGCCAAAAAATTCACAAGTAATTATCATGCAAAGAGAAATCAACCCTAATTTCCTAAGCATTTTGATTTCTCAACACCTTGGAGGCCCTTTTACTCACATGTGAGCTAAAAAGAGGCTAATTCTTATGTTTTATCATTATGAAATCTATTTTGTAGATCAACTTGTGACCTACTTAACTTGTAAACACTTAAAAGTTCTATTTTAGCGATTTTAATGTATTTTACCCTAAATCAGCTTGGTTTCCCTCATATAAATAAAGGGAAGCCGAATTTAGGAGGATCATTGTTTCACACACTCATTTCTTCTCATCTAAAAGAGTGTGCACTAGCTCTTCTCTCTATCTTGCACACAATGGATCATTAGGCTAGCGGATTGTTAGGGAAGATAAAATTGCATGCATGGACTTTTTTGGATTGATGAAGCAGTTCTTTGGTGAATGGTGCTCATTTATTGTGAGCATATTTTCTTCCACTTTGCTAATGCTGTATAAATAACGTTTTATAAAGTCTTCATGATATGTTGCATTTTTATTGACTTTAAAATCTTGTAGAAATTAAATGCCCTACACCCTTGACCCATTTTACAATTTTGCATGTGTTTGACCCTTGACCCACATGTTTTGACATGCTAATATAAATTTCAGAATGCATTTATTGCAAACATAAAGAGTATTTCTACTCTTTTCCACTTTCCTAACAGCTGATAGTTAATGCAAGCATTCAACACATAAGAAACACTTGTTTTTTTGTCAAACTGACCCCGGAAAAACACCATAGCCTCTTGGGAAAAAACGGTCTTCAAAGGAGGATTTTATTGCTTGAGATATTGTAAAATAAGTACATAAAAACACAGTACTTATCTCATTTTTTGTTGTAGCATTAAATGTACAAATTCTGGAAATTTGTGCCCACTGACAAATCAGATTTTCACAGATTTTTGTGCCCAAAAGTTCTGCATTTTTCCTCTGCTCGGCTCCTTGGAATTTGTGCCCAGAATCTGCCTCAAAATCTGTGCAAATGGCTAATTGTACCTCCTCGAAAATCATTCCAAACAGCAGCTGAAACATGCCTCAAAAATCGTGTTGCTTGTAACAGACAGCCCAGAAATTCGTGCCCCGGATTTTGGGCCATACCAGCACTGTTCCTCCTCGAATTTTGTGTTGGTCTGCTCCTCAATTTTTGTGCATCCTACTGCAATTTATGTGCTGCTATCCTCAAAATTTGTGCAGCCTCTCCTCAATTTTCATACCTATTCTCCTTGAAAATCGTGCTACTAGTACAACTCTCCTAGGAATTTGAGCCCTCCTTTCTCTGTTGCAATTTCTCCTCCTTGAAGTTTTCTCCTCTCCTCTCTTCTTCTCATGCTCTCTCAAGTGTGAAGTGAAGAATGAGTTTCCCTTTTCCTCTTTTGTCTCTTTGGAAAAGATTGAAGATTTTTCACCTCACTTTAATATTAGAAAAGTACACTTGGTATTTTTCACATAAAGTCACTTTATAAAGTACAAGTGACTTTAATATTAAAAAAAGTACATGGTACAACACCTCTCAATACCTTTTCCCACCATGACATTAATATAACTCGTAAATGTCAACAAGACAAAAGCCATTAATGTGCTCACTAGGCTAAAAGGGATAAAAGCCTAGTAACACCTCTCCTTGGTACTATTTTCAACACTCCCTCTTACCGAGGAAGGTGTTGTTCACCACTCCCATCCTGTCTCTGAAAAATACATGCTTGCCCCCTGGCAATGATTTAGTGAGAATATCTGCTACATGTTCATCAGTGGATATATACTCATGCTTCAATACCCCTCGTTGAACCCAATCTCCAATGAAGTGGTATCTTATCTCTATATGTTTTGACCGGTCATGAAATACTGGATTCTCAGAGAGTTTAATACAACTCTGATTATCACAGTATATCGCAGTTGGTCTCAACATCTGACAAAATAAACCACAAAGCATCTTGCGAAGCCACAATGCCTCGCAACTTGCCTGACTAGCTGCCATATACTCTGCCTTCGTGTTGTTCAATGCAATTGATCTTTGTTTCATGTTAAACCATGACACAACTACCGAGCCCAATGAGAAACAACATCTAGAAGTACTCTTCCAGTCATTGACACTGCCAACCCAATCTAAGTTTGTGCAACCAATCAATCTGACCCCATCACATCTGACATAGTCCAAACCATAATCCATTGTGCCTGTAAGTACCTCAACACATTTTTTGTGTCCACCCAATGTACTCTCTTGGGCTCCATCATATACAAACTCAATGTGTTGACTACAAAACAAATATCTAGTCTAGTGTTGACCAGATACATCAATAAACCAATGATTTGTCGATAAAACATGGGGTTCACCAACTTGGAATTTGAAGCATGCAACTTCTTCCAATTGGTGATCATAGGAGTAGCCATACGCCTACAACCCTCCATAAGGAATCTCCTCAAGATATCACCTGCATACCTGCCCTGGCCAACAAAGATATGCCCATCCTCCTGCCAAACCTCCAACCCTAGAAAGTAATGCATCAACCCCATATCTGTCATATCAAACTCTGAAACAAGATCTCTCTTATAGTGTTGGATGAGTCTGTCCTCCCCTATATTAAACAAGTCATCCACATATAGAACTAGAATTAGTGGATCGTCACCTATCATGATAAAATTTAGATTCAAATCTGCATCACTCTTCTGGAAACCCATCTGCTGCAAGTAGGCATCTATCCTCTCATACCATGCCTCGTAGCCTGCTTCAGTCCATACAAGGCTTTCTTCAACCTAAACACATGAGACTCCCTTCCATGCAACTCAGGGATCTCATGTTATTCAATGTACACCTCCTCTTGTATAACACCATTGAGAAAGGCGGTCTCCACATCCATCTGGTGAATCCTCCATCCCATCTCAGTTGTTATAGATATCACTGCTCTAATGTTAGTATAACGAGCAACCAGTGCAAAGGTCTCCTCATAGTCAACTCCCTCTACTTATGAGAACCCTCGCGCCACAAATCGAGCCTTGAACTTCTCCACACTGCCATCTGCAGCATGTTTGATCTTGTAAAGCCACCTGGAAGTCACTACTGACTTCCCATTAGGACATGGCACTACCTCTCAAACATCGTTCTCCATGATAGAGGCATACTCCTCCACCATGGCATCACTCCAGATCTGCTGACTGGTGGCCTCCTTAAAACTAGTTGGCTTTGTCTCCACAACATTTGCCACAAAGCCACCCAACCTCTCTGGTGGTCTGCTCTCCCTCACTAACCACTTAGGTCTCCCCACTGCCTCTTGAGCCTCCTTGAGGGTCTCCCAAAACCATCTTCGCTTCCTTTTCCCTGCAGTGGTCTCTTGTGGTGGTATGGGAAAATCCTCAACCGGTGCCTCTCCTCCTAACAAGGAAGACTCAGTTATAACCAATGGAGATACTGGACTCTGAGATCTTGTGCCTGATGAACCTGCACCAAGTGATATTGAACTAGGCAAACTTGTACTCTGTGGCCTGTCACCCCTAAAGAAGGTGAACCTCGTGATCTTGATATACCACCTAATGCTCCTGAAACTTGTAGTGTGGCCCCTTGCTGAGCAGTGTTTCTCTACTTGACCAACCTCCTGAGACCTCCTCAAAGCCCTCTCCTCCTCAAATGTCACATCTCGCCTCAAAACAATCTTCCTCAAAGTCCTCTTCTCCTCAAAGACGTGTGAATATGTAAGGCACCCAAATATCCTGATGTGCCTAACTTTCGTCTTCTTGTTGGTAAATACCTCCTCAAGAGTAGTGCTCCCCAAGACTCTATGTGGGTTCTTGTTCTGCAAATATACAACAATGTTACACACCTCATCCCACAAGAAGAAAGGTAAACTTTGATCATGCAACATCGCTCTAGCTACACCCACAATGGTCCTGTTCTTCCTCTCTAAAACCCCATTTTGCTGAGGGTTATAAGGAACAATGAGCTCCCTCTTGATGCCAACACTCCCATAAAAATCCCTCATCTCTGTGGAAGTATACTCACCCCCATTGTTTGATCTCAACACCCTGATTTTCCTCCCTGTCTTGTTCTCCACAAGAGCCTTAAACCCTTCAAATCTCTAGAAGACCTCATACTTGGTCTTCAGGAAGTAAATCTGGGTCTTCCTGGATTGGTCATCAAGGAAGGTCACATAATACTCGTATCCACCCAATGAAACATGGGCCATAGGACCACATACATCAAAATGAATTAAATCAAGGATAACTGCATCTTTGTTCTCACTGCTCGGGAAAGGTGTCTTGGTGTACTTTCCCAAAGCACACCCCCTACACACATCATGATGCTCTATGCTGAAGTCAGGTAAACATGTAATCATCTCCCTCAACATCCTAAAAGCTCCATGGTGCAAGTGGGCCATCCTCCTGTGCCATAACTCACATAACTCATTGCTACTGGTCTGCGCTACCATAGCTCTAAGAGACTGAAACATAAGTTTGTATAGTCTCCCACTACGAACTACAATCACACAAGCAGACTGAATATTGGATCCAATAGGATATATCAACACTTGTCCCTTTCGGAACAGTTCCTCAAACCCCTTATCCTCCAAGCTAGAGACTGATATCAAACTCTTCTTCAACTCTAGAACATAAAGAACATTTGTCACCTTCAGAGAAGGAAATGACTCCCTTTAAAATGAAACTGTCCCCATTCCCGTCGCTTTGACTTTGGAGTTGTCTCCATGCACAACTTCCAAGTCAACATCATCCTCTAAAAGGCTAGTGAAGTGCTCTCTATCTCCAGTCATATTGTAGGATGCTCCACTGTCAATGAACCATGCATGGGAAGATGTGACATGAGTGGCTAAACTCGCCACCAAAGCACACTCTGAATCAAATATAGTTGCAAAATCATCCACATCAACTGAAGCTGCAACTCCTTGTTTCATCTTACCCTTCTTGTTGGGACACTGAACAACACAGTGACCCATCTTCCCACAAGCAAAGCATTTCACTTTGCTCATGTCCTCCTTAGCCTTTTGCTTCCCTTTCTCCTGCTTTGCTCCACTATAACACTCCGTCTTGACCTTCTTACCCTTCTTGCCCTTTGCCGCAAGAGCAACATTCTCCTCTTCACATCCCCCACCACTCTTGTTGGCCCCCTTTGCACTCCTCCTGATCTCCTCCTGGATGAAATCGTCCCACATCCTCCTCTAACCAGGAAAGTGCTCCCTGTCCACCAAGCCATGGATAAATCCATCATATTTCTCAATGAACCCATCTAAGGCAATCCTAACCAATTGTTCCTCAGGAACAGCCTCTCCAATGGCAACCATCTCAGCCTTCACCTGTAAGACTCTAGTGAGGAAAGAGGTCACACTGTCGGTCTTGGTCATCTTGTTGTTGCGTAGCTTTTGTCTCAACACCATCTTCCTGTTCTCATTAGAACTTTGGTGTAAAGAGGCCAAGGACTCCCACATCTGATAAGTATATCTCATCCCTGAAACATGCGGGAATAAATGGTCCTTGATGGCATCTCGAAGGCTTCTCTTTGCCTTCACATTCTTCTTGTTGAACTCCACCAACTGAGCTCGATCAGTGGGTGCTTGCACAGTTGCTTCAACAACATCCCACACTTCATCTTCCTCTAGTAAGAGCATAATTCTAGCCTTCCATGGGCCAAAGTTTTCAACCCCTGCCAATCTGTTCTCTACTCTCAACCCTATAGCCATGACCCCACAAGGAATAATGTGGAGCAAATCTGTGAGCTGGAACCTGCCTCCCTCTGCACTGTTGAAGTCTTTGGGTTTCTGGAAAAGTTTCAATGGTTTTGGTTCACTGTTTGTAGAATTTGATGCTTGCTGCCCTCTTTATCTGTTGAATGAAATTGGAGATCTGAGCCTCAACTTTGCTCTACTACCATGTAGAAATTAAATGCCCTACACCCTTAACTGAGTTTGCAAATTTGCATGTGTTTGTTTAGGCCCAAGCCACATGTTTTGACATGCTGATATAAATTTCAAAATGAATTTATTGCAAACATATGTTGGAAACACTTAGAGGAGGGGAGAATCAATATTTCTTTTGCAATTGTTACTTTAACAATTTTAATTCACTTGTAAACAGAACACAAAATAAAAAATATAGAATAAATGATTTTATTAATCAGAAATGACGAGGACTCCAATTCTCTTCTTTACAATAAATCAAGTACAATAATGCTTAGGGCTCCAACCCTAGATAAAGACACCACTCTTCAATCAACCAAGCTCCGATCTGTATGATGTCGAGCTCCAACTTGGTCTTTATGAGGCTCTGACCCTATCTTCCACAAGGCCCCAACCTTGTTGTTATGAGGTTCCAACCTCTAGGGCTCCAACGGTCAACCCTCTCCACCAAAACATGTTGAAGAATCTAGGGCAATTAGGTGTAGAGTGATTCTTCGTGACTAAATAACAATTTGTGAAGTCTTTTTACTTTTTCTTGTTAGCTTAATCTTCTTCTTTTGCTTATTAATGCATGTGTGTGTTCTTCATCAAACTGCTATCAAAACATAAAACAAGAACACAAGATGTTGGCTCTTTGCCAAGGCCAAAACCTCTTTTCTCTTGAGAGGAAAATCCTTCGATAAGTTTTCTCTTATTGAAGCTTCTTTCTTGATCAATGGCAAACCCTAGACCCTTGACTAGAAGATCCTCCAAGCAAAAGTCAAGTCCTTCCTTTTCTCTGCACTATGGTTTCCTGGTACTTTGTTCACCTCCTTCCAGAACTTCGTTCCCCGGCACTTTGTCCTTCCTCCAGCACTTTGTTCTTCCATAGTGTGACAACACTGCAGCCCTAATTCTTGGACGTGTGAGAGGTACCCTAGAGAATTAGGGTCATTTTCCTTCGCTAGAGAGATAGGCTTCTTCGCTTGACTTGAGAGGCCTTGTAGGCCTAGTTTCAAACCCAATCAACACTAATTTATGGATTGTTTGTCCCTATTGTCATACACGCAAACTTGATCACCCTTTCTTCGCCAATGTGACTATTTCTAGCCCTAGAAACAATCCTCTTCACTTCGGCTTTTCTCCCTTGCTACTTCGCTTGAGTGGGAGACCCTTTAGGCCTATGTCTCTAGCCCAAATGATGAGATATGTTTGGTTGTGAGAATTTGTTGTTATGATTGCAGGCAGCCTTCTTCTTCCTCACACGTATGACTGTATTTTCTCTATAAACCAGCCTCCAACCTTCACTTATGCTTCCCTTTACTTCGCTACACTAGAGACTCCTTGACTTCGTCCTTTTCGTTCTTTTCTTGTCTCCTTCACTTCACTTATTTCAGAGCTATATGAGTGCGTTATAGTGGAGTGGACAGCCTCTATATATAGATGATTGTCCCTCCTTTTAGGCCAACTAGAGGATTGTTTGTAGGCCGGCTTGCTACCTTACTTTGGATGGCTTCTTTGGTGGTGTCACATGCTTGGAAGAGACTCTTTGATGGTGCCTTTTCTTTGGAGGAGACTTTACCTTGGAGGTGACTTCTTTGACTCTTATACACAATGTAACATACCCTTAAGGTCTTTACCATAATTCTTTTGACCTTTTGATTTACCTATAGCACTTTAACATGTGCTAGACCTACTTCAATGAGCAAGAAACTCATTGGCATATATCATAAAAATAATATTTCTTTTCTTGAATAGATACAAATATCAAAAGTACATTTATGAAGACCGAACCTAGTTACATTTCCTTCAATAGAACAGGGTCCAACCTGATCTTCTTAAGGACTCCTATCCTCTAGGGCTCGAACCCTCTGTTGCAAATCTTCAAGACAAGTACAATGGTTTTTCAAGGCTTACTCAATACCTTTTGCAACAAGCCTTCGCAATCTTCAATATTGCTCTCAATCAATCTTCAAGAATCATTTTTTTATCAATGACAACTTTATCAACCTCAAAAGATGTCTCCACAACTCTTCATGATACCCAAAACAAGTTTCTTCAATGTTACTCCATAAGGGTTTCAATTATCCATCAAGGTCTCCCAAAAACTTCCAAGATCAGCATCTCAGCAAGCACTCAAGAACTTCTTCAGAAATGCACAATAGATCAATTCCAAACAGTCTTCAAGGATATTTCAACAATGCTTTGACAATCCAAAAATTCCCTTCAATAAGGTTAGCTCCATGTTGCTACCAAGATTGCCTCCAAATGATGTTTTAACAATGCTTCTACAGGGATCTCAGCATCAACACCAAAATTACCCTAGATTTGGTCTATAAGATTACTTCCAGACTTCCTTCAAAGGCTATTCAAATCTTCTTCAAGGCTTCATCAAAGTTTCTAAGATATCTTCAACTACTTTGATAATTATTGTAGGTCTACTTCCACAGATTCCCAATTAGTGCCTCCAATAGTTTTGCAAACAAATGATGCTTCAAGTCACAGACTTCTCCTCATCAATTCAGGTCTGAATAATTATTCTTCCACAGATCCACATATCTCCATATCTATGAGGTAGAGTTATCACAGGCCCGAACTGTAAGTGGGATAACAAGCGTGCTTCGATCCAAATTGTGCAAGTGTTAAGGTCTGCATTGTATGACATATATCACCGTATACAGGCCCAAACTGTAATTGCAAGAGATAAATCAGGTCTAGGTCATCACGAGTCTTCACAAGACTGAATTGAAGAGCTAGTATCACAATGAATCACCACAGATATGCATTGTAATTTCAAAAATATGCATGGGACCAAATCTTCATAAATATCCACAGAACTGAGTTGTTTGACAATTGTTACCACACGTCCGAGTAGAATAATAACCACAGGTCTGAATATATTTCACCACAAGTTTGAGAAAAGATGAGCTTCACAGGTCCAAAGATTCACTTCTACAGATTTGAATTAGATGCCACTATAAGTCCGATAATTTTGCAATAGAGAAGTCTCTATAAGTCAGAAATCATTTCTCCATAGGTCTTTAAATAGTAGTCTGAATTGCCAACAAACACCAGGAAGTTCAATCCTTATCTCTTCAGGTCTTCTAGTTCACAAGTTGTGAACTTGATGTGCTCTTTTTCTCTTTCTTCCTTGGATCAATTCGAGTGCCAGAATGAGAGAACCCGAGCCATATTTATAGTGGTTATCTTATGTGAATAGACACGTTGGTTGTTTTTAATGAATTGACGTTGAAGGTGCTTAAGTCAACCTGAGTGTGATCATTTTAACACCTTTAAGTGAAGATCCTTTCTTTAATCCCCTTCTCTTCCTTGTTTAGGTCAAGTTCATCAATGGTTGCTAAACTCCCTCCTCTTAACCTAACCTGGATCCACTTGGTCCCGTGTGTTCTCATATCTTATCAAAGTCAACTCTTCAAAAACCACTTGGGAAACCAAGTTCCACAAGGATTTTAGTGTTTAGGAAGCTCCTTTACAAGTCACATTCCCTAAGCCAAGCCCTCAAATCCATATTCCCCTATCCTAGAGAAGTTTACACCTTGCTTAAGAAACGAGCAAGTCCCACTCTTGAGTCTCTCCTAGGAAAGGATCATCGAGATCACCTCACATCCATCTTACTTGATCTATCCTTCATAAGTGATTTTCTATATATCGGGTCTACTCCCATCGGTGAAAGTCCATAAAGAGTAGAAAGCTTTAGTTGTGGTGACAGTGGGCTTTAGCTTCATTGTTTCTCTTGACCTAAGAAGTGCCCCTCTAGGATCCCTGCTAGTTTGAGCGGTAACAAGCCCAAAGCATTTTTTATTTTTCCTTTTTCTTGATCAAGTCCAAGGGTTCTAGCTTTGTCATACATGGGGCTCTTATATCCTTTAGGGGTATCATTGGTGGCAACAACCATTGCATGCTAATAAGGTGAGCGAAGAACATTGAATGGTATGCCACATGTGTTAATTTAGGTATGTTCTATGCTTAGAGCAATTTATTTCAATTTTCATAGTTAGCTCAATATCTTTTCCAGATTAGCAATCACATCAGCATAATAGTAAATTGTAGATAGAAAATAAACATAAATCGCAAAAGACAAGCCAAGACAAGAGGACACAAGATGTGGTGCTAGCCAGGGACAAAACCCAATGTGGGTAAACCCTTAATCAATTCTTCTTATATGTTCTTCAATAGTTCAGCAGAGAGAGAGAGAGAGTACATATACAACAGAAGTCAACAATTTGACTTATCTAAATAAGAGCATAGATCATCTCTAAGAACATGATGCACGAGGTAGTTGAACTCAGTTGAAGACATGTTGCTTCAACTGATTCTCCAAGGTGACTCCATCACCATGCTGCACCCATCATTGTGTTGCTCCTCATCATCATGTTGCACCTCACTATGTTGCACCATGTTGCACCCATCTGCACTATGTTGCATCTCATCATGCTTCACTAATCATGATTGTACCCATCATTGTACTGTTGTACTATGCTAAGCTATGCTATGCATTGTTGCTCCTATGTGCACTATGTTGCACTGTACAACATGTACTCGTTGCAGCCCCCATTGTTGTACCCACTGTTGATAATATCGGCGATATTCGAAAATATCGCGATATTTTCGGCAAAACGATATATCGCCGAGAAAATATCGCGATATTTTCTGTTTTGAAAATATCGCGATATTTTCAAAATATCGGCAAAATATCAGCTATATTTAAAAATTTGAAAATTTTATTTTTTATGCTTGCCGATATTTGCCGATATTGCCGATAATATATTTTCTGGACCCTTGCCGATATTTTCCCGATACCGATATTATCAACACTGGTTGTACCAATGTTGCACCATGTACCATTGCTCCCCCATGAACCATTGCTGCACCAAGTATCATTGTTGTCCCAAGTACCATTGCTGCACCATGTACTCGTTGTCCCATGTACCATGTTGTCCCAAGTACCATTGTTGCACCATGTACTTGTTGTCCCAAGTACCATTGTTGTCCCATGTACCATGCTCTCCCAAGTACCATTGTTGCACCATGTACTTGTCCCATGTACCATGCTGCTATGTCAAGCCACCAATTTGGCTCCCACAAACTGCCCAACAATCTGATCCAAATTGACCCAAAGAACAGATCCAATACACATTACAATTGTTGCTCCAAGTCTGAGTTACTGTTGTAATGTCTATGACTAGTTAGAGCATATTTGCTTGCTGTAATAGCCCTTGATCAGCCACCAAAACAGCCCTCCTTGACTGCGGCCTACTCTTGAAGAGTTGTTGGCACCCTTGGTTGTTGTCCTGGGCATAGATAGCCCCTAAATAACTCCACGCTACCCTCCAAAGAGTGTTAGGACCTGCGGCCCACCTACAGCATCATACGCTGCCCTTCCTTGCACCCAAGACACCTCCACGCAGGCTGAACCATCCTCTCCTTGCCTCGGCCCTCTAGGGAGTTGTCTCGGCCTCCCCTCATAGCAATTCGACCCTCAAACATACCCTAGAAACAACCCTAAAACACCACGTTGTTTTGTCCCTCTTTGTTGGTTAGGGCATCCTTAAAACAGTGAGTTAGGGAGCCTCTTTACTGCAGTTAGGGTCACCCTTGGGACAACGTATAGATGAGGGCAGTCTTCCTTGATAGCGTAGAGGATTAGGGCATCTCTTCTTCACAACATGACTGAGTCTTCCTTGCTAGTGCATCATCTAGGATTGCATTTAGACTTCAAGCTTTAGGCTCCTTCCTTACTGCGTCTAGGGCTTCCTCCTCTTAGACTTCTCTTCCACTAAAACACAAAACAAGTGGAGAGAAATCAAGAGTGAAGTGTGTCTCCAAATGACTATCAAGTCACCTCCTTTTATAGTAAAACGTTGAGCACACGCGAGGGTTATTTGGTTGTTGGCCGACCTTGACGAATTGACCCATAACACAAATAAATTCATATCTTCATGAATACTTATCGGAATCGGATGTTCTTTAGATAAATCCTACACCTCCCGATGAGAGGGATCCAAGAAAAATATCAGCTGCCATAAATAAGATGACCCACAAGGAGTTTGGCCCTAGTTGCCAATTTTAACATGCAAAGAGAAATTGGAAATTTTTTGCATCCACAACATCCCTCCAACCTTGATCAAGGAGTTTTGATATTGTTCTACACCTTAAAGGGATGTTTGTCTATGGCTACAAATCCACTATGTTCTTGTTCTATGTGTGTTGGTAGTGTCATGTTCACATTTTGATATTTCTTATTTGTATTGTGTTTCCTCCTCTTCCCTTATATTTTGCTCTTTGTTGTGTTGGCACATTTTGACAGGTTTTGATTCCTATTCGCTTATTTCCATCCCATGGCATTTTCCCACATAGATGCTCTCTGGCACAGGGATATGAACCTATGTAGGTAGATTTGCAATGAGGGCATACAAATTTAGTGGTTCCATCGCCTTTCCCTCCTCCAAGCCTTGTAACATATTTCCACAAGGGTGTTTGGTCTGCCCTCGTTTTCTTTCAATCATCTTCACTCCCATTATCCTCCTCCTCTCCCTCTTGGTACTCCTCTTCTCTAATGTATCCTAATCAACCACTACCCACTTCTTCATCATCTTCATCACTTCTTCCTCTTTTGTTTCCCAACACCATCATCATAGAAAAAAATGGAACCAACAAGATAAGGCTAAGCCATATACCCATCATGTTTGTTGAAGCTTGATATTATTGCCTGCAATAAAACAAGGGAGGAACGAAAAGTGTAGGAGAAGAGAAGAAGAACATCTAGACTCCAGATTCATTCAACATATAAAAAACACAATGTTACATGGAAAAAAAATGGGATTAGACCCTACCTCTTTGGCTCTCCAATGTTGGTGGCAACCTTCAATCTCCCACGCTCTCACAAATGGCAGGCCTTCAATCACCCTTGCAACCCCCCACAATCCCCCTTTAATCTCCCACAAACTCCTCAAGCCCAAACCCTCCCAATCTCTCTCACACTCATGAAATGATGTTATATGGGAGGTGAGGAGGCCTTTATTCTTTATGGCCCCTCCCATTTCCTTCTAAAAAATAAATCCCCCTCTTAGCCGCATGCAGGCATCTTTCGGCGTGGGAGTGATTTTTTTGGGCTAGTGATCGGTTGAATTTGTGTAGCTACGATCAATATTCAAGTTGGCCGTAAAAAGAAAATGAAAAGAAGAAAATTTAAAATTTAAAATTGAAGTTATTTTACCTTTGTTACCCATCACCTGTGAGTAGTATGCACAAGAAAAAAAAAACTCTTGGATGGTCCTCAACCAGCAACCACCAAATTGCTCGATGTGACATTTTTTCCACCACCTGAGCCAACCATGTGGTCCCTCGTCCATTTGTTATGAATGTATGTTTGAAGGTGGGCCTCCCAACCCGAAAGGTATGACTTTTCATTCGTTTGATTGAGTAATTTTGTTTACTTTTCATGGGTGCTTTGTAGCATGGATTTGTGGGGGCTTTTGGTAGAAAGAGTGGGTCAGATCTGTGATCTTTTCTCCTTCACCTGATTTGGTGTTTAGCCTCATATCCTAGTCTCATGGGATCTCCTTTACTGGCCACTAGCTTTAGGGTTGGCACTACATTAGAAATCTCGACTTTGGTTGTGTGGTCTTGGTTCCCAACACCATATACATCGCCCCCTTCTACTCATTTTGACCCCATTCAACATTTTCCTCATCTAGGTCCACATGTGTCCATTGGGTCCTCATAGGGTTAGCCTCCCCTTCCCCTTGCCCATACCTTGGGTCGGGCCTAGAACGATGCCCCAAAGGTTGATGTAGCTAAAAGGAAAAGAAAAAACATAATTTGGCTACTATCAACAAGAAAATGTACCACAAAATGCAAAATATGGCTGGAACATACAAAATTAGCAGGTGGGCAAAAGCCAAACATAAGCTCTACCCCTCGTATATGGCCATCACCCTGGTTCTTATGGGCCCTATAGAGCCCCCTCCTCACTAAGGAACCCATGATTGTCCCAGGTGGATGAAATGCCCCACCTTAAAAGGGGGTATCCACTGCTATATACCACACATCATGCTTTCATCACCTGAAGCCCCGAGCAATTATGAAGAAAAATCAATAAAAGGCAAAAGGCACACAAAGAAGGGTGGGAAAACAAAGGTCACGGTAACTTATGTACCATGATTGCTCTCTCCTACATTCATATGCCCAAGTGTGGGCTTCCCTCATTACAGCTACCCTTTGTCCCATAACATGTGACCTGGATCCTTCCCTTAAACCCCACTCTGTTCCATTATTATATCACTTGCCACCTTCCACTTGGTGCCTGTACCATGGACATGTCACCTCCTTTAAAGGCCAAAACCACTTAATAGGGCCCTTGGTTAAACCCCTTATTGAGCTTGGAGACACTTGTACATGATAAAGCCCACTATGGAATGGCATGCCACCATGAAGTGCCCCATTGATTCCATGATTTGTAAGCGCTTTTACTTGATTATTCTAATGATTTGTTGTATTGGAGGGCAAGGGGATGCATTGGATCTTATGTAGGATTGCATGTGGGTCTCCATTTGGGGCTTTGTCTCTTTATATAGGGTCCTATCCCTCCAGAGGGCCACATGGGAACTTGTAGGGTGAGCGTTGAGAGCCATGGGCCTCCACCATACTAAAGATTACTTCATGAATCCCCAGCATTACTCATTGATTGCTCGTGTTCCACATCTTGGATGCAGATGATGCACCTGGTTCACTATGCACAGCCATCTCCACAGTTGCACCATACACTTGGCAGATGTTTTAGGTTCCCAAGGATGTCTCCCACTGCAGAGGAACGGTTTATCCCATCATCCTAGCTCTTACAGATAGTCAACAACCTGAAGCCCCGAGCAATTATGAAGAAAAATCAATAAAAGGCAAAAGGCACACAAAGAAGGGTGGGAAAACAAAGGTCACGGTAACTTATGTACCATGATTGCTCTCTCCTACATTCATATGCCCAAGTGTGGGCTTCCCTCATTACAGCTACCCTTTGTCCCATAACATGTGACCTGGATCCTTCCCTTAAACCCCACTCTGTTCCATTATTATATCACTTGCCACCTTCCACTTGGTGCCTGTACCATGGACATGTCACCTCCTTTAAAGGCCAAAACCACTTAATAGGGCCCTTGGTTAAACCCCTTATTGAGCTTGGAGACACTTGTACATGATAAAGCCCACTATGGAATGGCATGCCACCATGAAGTGCCCCATTGATTCCATGATTTGTAAGCGCTTTTACTTGATTATTCTAATGATTTGTTGTATTGGAGGGCAAGGGGATGCATTGGATCTTATGTAGGATTGCATGTGGGTCTCCATTTGGGGCTTTGTCTCTTTATATAGGGTCCTATCCCTCCAGAGGGCCACATGGGAACTTGTAGGGTGAGCGTTGAGAGCCATGGGCCTCCACCATACTAAAGATTACTTCATGGATCCCCAGCATTACTCATTGATTGCTCGTGTTCCACATCTTGGATGCAGATGATGCACCTGGTTCACTATGCACAGCCATCTCCACAGTTGCACCATACACTTGGCAGATGTTTTAGGTTCCCAAGGATGTCTCCCACTGCAGAGGAACGGTTTATCCCATCATCCTAGCTCTTACAGATAGTCAACAAGCATTTTCGATCCAATTGGAGACCCATGAGGATGTCCACGTCCCTCCACACCCACTTGGGGAGCACCACGAGAAAGCAAGGGGCCAAAACGCTTGTCCACTATGATGGGAGTCCAGTTTCACATCATGGCACCATTTGGACTTTATTACACCTCCGCAAAGGCCCAACAACTTACTATGTTGAGCACTCTGCCCTCTTGAGAGGCTTATAATTACATTATTGAGCTATTTGATGGGCTTGTCACCAAAAGTAATGTTATTATGCACATTATTTTATTTTAGGGGCTCAATTAGGCCAATTTAGCTAATCGAATTCATTAGAGAGTGTATAAATAGAAGTGAGATGATTCATTTTCATCATCATCACTGGGGTTGGGTTATTAGCTCTTGTGAGATTTTTGCTATTCCTTTTGGAGGATGAGTTTGGATGTTATGGATGAATTTCGATGTTTGGATATCTCTCTCTTGTCTTGGAGATTCATTATTGGCATAATATGATGATTGTATATACTCCTTTGTACATGTAAGTGTTATTTTCATGCTTATTCTTATCATTTACTTTTGTCACATGAATGTTGTTGGGATTTTCACCATACAAGTCTGAAATTTACTGCTTTTCTATAATAATTGGTGGAAATTGTCATCTTTTATAGTGTTGCATCATGTCATGGGCCATGTATGAATGGGTGAATGTTCCTAGAGATAATTTGTGTTAATTGCATCTCGATAAGTCATCAACTATTGCAAATAGAAGTATAAAGTCCTTGAAGCAGTTGCCCTCATGCCATGTGAAGTTATTTGAAGGCCTCCTTGATTGGGTGAACTCTTTCCAAACCATAAATTCTCCTTGACCCCATCTCTCCCAAAGAACAAGGAACTAATCCTCCATAGGTGATCATTCTCAAAGCTTACTTCTCTCACTTCTCCCTCTTTTTCTAGGCCTAGCCTCCACAGGTCACTTAGGGCATCACTTTTCTCGCGATTTAGCCATCCAAAAAAATCGATATCTTGCCCACAACATCATTGGTGTGTCTTCTAGAGGCCCTCAAATTTCACGAAATTTTGATGGTGGGACCTTAAGATATTTCAAGTCCTAGCTCGAAGATCAATTTTTTCCCTTGGTTTCCCATTAGCTAGTGACCTCATTGGGATCATAGCATTAAATCATCAAAGGAAGATTCTTTCTCTGATCCCCTTCCCTTCCCTAATTAGGTCAAGTACATCATTGGTTGATCAACTCCATATCCTTGACCTAATTTTGGTCCACTTGGCCCGTTGTGGTCCCGTAACTTGTTGACTCCAATTCCACAAACATCACTTGGACGCCAACCATTCATAAGGCCTTTTGAGTCTAGGGGCTTCTGTGATAAGACATATTATCAAACCCTAGCCTCAAGAATCATTTTATCCCTTCCTAGAGAGCCTACCAACTTGCTTTACAAGCAAGAAATCCATACAATTGAGTCTCTCTTATGAATAGACATTGGGAATCACCTTTCATCCTTCCATTGATATATTCATCATTGTGATTCCTCATATACCGGGTCTCCTCCTATCGGTTAAAGTCCGTAAAGACCAGGGAGCCTTAGCTGAGGTAACAATGGGATATTGCTCCTTATTGCCCTTGACCTAGTAGTTTCCTTATAGGATCTCATCCTAGGACCCCTATTAGTTTGAGCTGTAACAGCCTCCAAAAGTCAAGTCAACTCCTCCAAAAGGTCTAGTCGACCCAGCATCTAGACACACCAATTCAGGCTCATTTGATGACTATATAAAGGCAATTCGACTAGAATAGTCCAGCGTTGACTGAGCCATCTTTCATCTCTATTTGACCTTTGTTTAACTTCGCACGTGAGGGAGCAGACCGAAGTTTTCTATGTATCTCTTTGGGCAGTCGTCCAAATTTTGAGGAAAGTACAGGAGGTCGACATTTCTCAATTTGACTTGGGCTTGTTTGTTAGGCAGTTTTACTTTATTTGACTAGAAAAATCAGATTGTTTCTCTTGTTGAATTGGACAATTTCTCTAAGAAAAGGTTGTTGGAATTTTCCCTAGAAACAGGTTTTCCTAGTGTAAAAATTTGTCTCTTGTGTTTGGTTCTCTTTATGATCCTCTGTCATTATTGTTTCTATTGTTGAGATCTTATTTGTAATTGCCTAATGATAAAGGTGAACACAAGAAGGATTAAATTAATAAATCATTAGAAGTAATTATGAAATTAGAAGGTCTTGAAAAATCAACATGGCATCAAGGCATGGGTACTATGGAGAACACATCAATCTAGGCCTCACAGGACAACACATCAATCTTGCTACAATCGCCATGGAGAACACATCAATCCAGGCCTCACAGGAGAACACATCAATCCTGCTACAATCGCCATGGAGAACACATCACCCAGGCCTCACAGGAGAACTAATCATCCTGCTACACAGGAGAGTGAATCATCATGTTCCACAATAGAGCGAATCATCTTGTCCCACAAGAGAGCGAATCATCTTGTTCTAGTGCGCACCACCAGGGGAGGGTGAGTCACCCTGTGGTCGTATGTTGCTCCACTAAGAACCGCAAGCTCCCAGAGCTCAATGTATGCAACATTCAGGACCCTTGTACAAGGGTTTCTTGACGACTCCAAGTCTTTTGGGAAAATCACAGATTAGATCTTTCCTCGGGGCTTTTACAAGGTGTATCAACCTGTACATCATCTTAATGCGATGGAGCCTCCTTGCTCATTGACTTACCATATCCCAAATAAGGTAGTATATGATGTCTATCTGTTGAGGCAATCGACGAATATGGGATTTCTCAATAATCGAATCCCACCTCTGGTTGTTACAGAGAAACACAGTGGTATGTGTACAAACAGCTCACTGAAGAGCTTCCCCAACCAGGCAGCGTCATACGAGATCATACTCGTAGATATGTATCCAGTCTCGGCGGTGCTTATGACAACCGACTTCTGCTTCCTGCTCATCCATGATATCGGAGCAAAATCCAAAGAGAAACAGCACTAAGAAGTGCTCCAGTGATCCTCCACACTACCTGCCCAAACAGTGTTCGAATAATCATGCAGTTTCATATTTTCAACAGTGTATCCCAATCCATGAGAGATTGTGTCCTAAAGACATCTCAGAAGATTCTTGGGCACCAATCTAGTGAGGCTCAACCAACTATGAGCTCACAATGCTAACTGCAAAACATATGTCCGGACGGAGGTTCGCCAAGAACATCAACGCAAATGAGTTTTTTGAAACTCATAGGCATTTCCCAAATCTAGTCCGACATCACTACTATATAACTTCTGAAAGTTAACATCCTCGAGGTAGTCACAGGCTTGCAGTCCACCATACCAAATCTTTCCAGAATCTTCATCACATATTTTCCTTGAGATAGGAAAATTTCCCTTGGCTTCTGCCACACTTCAAGTCCTTGGTTCTTCATTTCAAATTCAAAAGCCAACTCCCTCTTACATTTGTGAATGAGAGGGTATGCACCTGTTAGGAAGAGGTCATCTACATACAGCACCAGTATGAGAGGTTTGTCATCTTCAACCTTAAAGTAAAGGTCAGGATCAGCTTCACTCCTAGTGAATCCCAGCTTCATCAAATAGCTATCAATCCTTTCATACCATGCTCGGGGTGCTTGCTTCAGCTCATTGAGAGCTTTCTTCAACCTGCATACATGAGATTTTCGATCATAAATCTCAAATCCTTCGGGTTGCTCTACGTAGACCTCTTCTTTGATCGAACCATACAAGAACGCGGTCTTGACATCCATCTGATGTAGGTTGCATCCTTGTGAAGCTGCAAGGGCTATGATCGAGTGAATGGTCGTATATCTGCAAAAGGTGCAAATATCACATCATAGTCTATACCTTCCTTCTTGGAGAAACCACGAGCAATAAAGCGAGCCTTATACTTTTCCGTACTTCCATCTGCTGCATGCTTTATCTTGTAAAGCCATTTACAAGCGACAATTTTCTCGTCTGGGGGTCTGGGAACAACTTCCTAGACATCATTCTTCATAATAGACTCATGTTCTTTGGTCATAGCATCCTTCCATACTTGATGCTTGACGGCATCAGAGAATAATGAAGGCTCATTTTGAATGATCGTGCTCATGATGGTCAGGTATCCCTGATACCTGTTAGGTTTCTTACTTTCACGGAAGGTTCCTCGAGGTGCAACATGTCCTTCAGCATCATCAAGCATCCCCTTAAGCCATGAAGGCCTTTTCCTAGAAGAGGAAGGCTCAAGTGGATAAATAGGATCCATGGGTTCCTCCACATCGGGCATTGTTACATCATCTACCCATAGAAACTTTGGAAGTCTTTGATCATGGAGCATGACACGGACATCTTCCACAAGCATACGGTTCTTCCTTTCCGCCACATGATTCTGCTCAAGAGAATGTGGCGTAGTAGTCTCCCTCTTAATGCCAGCCTCGGGTATGCCTGAGTGAACCATCTGTAATATATCAGAGGTCTTGCTTTGGCTTGAGGGGAATGGTCCCCTTTTTCCTTCGGCATATCCGGGACATACACCTTCTTTCTCTACTCGGAATTCGGGCATCCCTGACACCATTTGTCTTACATTGGGTAGAGCTTTATAATGAAGGTGGGAAAACCTCCAATGCCAAAGTTCGGACTGAAGAGTTGTGTCACAAGACATGACAACTAGCGGACTTCCACCGACCTAATATAAAGAATCAACTCGAAACCTAAGAGTGAAAGCATGTTTAACATTATTTTTCCATATACGTACCTTGCCATCGCTAAAGGTTACCTTGTAGCCTTTGTCTTCCATTGTCGAGATGGATACCAAGTTCTTTTTGAGATCAGGCACATATAATACATCTTCTAAGTGGATCGTATTACCTTGATTCAATTTGAGAGAAACATTGCCTACACCTTTCACGGGGTATTTCATGTCATCTCCAAGGACAATCTCCAAGTTTAGTTTCTTTGTAACCAGTGAAGTGCCTTGAGGCACCACTATCAATGATCCAAGTTCCCATTGAGTCTGAAGGAGCAGAGGTAGATAGAGCAGTTGGTAGATAATATTCATCCTGCTTATTGTCAACCATGTTAGATTCATACCTAGAATTTCTAGCCTTCTTGAATGGTTGTCCTCTTCCTTGATTTCCAGTACTCCTTTTACCTTTGCTATAAGATTTGCCATTACTTTGATTGCCATGGGAGGGATTTTGATCATCGTCTCGGTGAGAGTCCTTTCTATCAGGGCATTCCCTTGCATAGTGACCTGCTTTATTGCAAATGTAACATCGTCCTTTTCTTCCACCCTTAGGTCCAGCCTTTCTCTTCGATTTCGATCCGGAATGATTTCTTTTCTTAGCATGAGAAGAAAAAGCAGCAGGAGGACCTTTAGGCAAGGGCATTTCTTGCTCTTCTACACTTGTTTCTTCTTGAACGCATCTGGCCATTAATTCCTTGAAACCAGGAATTACATTATTGTTCAGAAGAGTAGTCCTGAACACGTACCATTCGGATGGTAATCCTCCAAGAGTCGTGAGTGCCATTTCCCTATCAGTAATAGTCGCCCCAATAGATAGGAGATCGTTCTTGATCTCGATGATTCTTAAGAAGTATGCTTGCATACTCTCATCTTTACCCTTCTTGATTTCCCTCAGCTTATTTCTAAGAAACAAAACTTGATTTTCATCATTAACTTTAAATAAACTCACCAGTCTATCGTAGATTTCCTTGGAGGTGTTCAAGTCAGAGATGTAGGCCACCAAGTGCTTGTCGATAGAGTCACAGATGATCTTTCTTGCTTTGACTTCTCCGGTTTTCCATTTGTTCCTGGCAGCAGCGGATGCATTTGATGGAGGCTCAACAATATTGCCTCTCACATGGTCCAACACTCCTTGATCTTCTAGGGTTAGATCGATAGACATCTTCAATCCGTGATAGTCAGCTTTCTCATGGAGCTTGTCCTCGGCAGGAAAGAGTGATGAGGACCCCATCATTCTTTTAGGAAAGCCTTGCCAATCTTCTCTTTGGTGACTGCTCTTGCTCTTGCTCGGGCTTTGTCTTCACCTTAGCTCTGATACCATGTTAAGTTATGGTATGTTCTATGCTTAAAGCAATTTACTTTTCTTTCTTATTATTATTCATAGATTAACAATCACATGTACATAAGTAAAGTGTAGATAGAACATTAAACGATCAACAGAAAACAAGCCAAGACAAGAGACACAAGATGTGGCGGCTAGCTAGGGACAAACCCCATAATGTGTGGGGAAACCCTTTGATCAAATCTTCTTTCATCTTCAATAATTCAGCAGAGAGAAAGAGTACAATAAATCTTATTTATATCAGCAGTAGCAAACCCTAGATCAGCAGCATCAGCATTAGCGGCTTCATCATCAAAACTAGGGCAATCGATATCTCGCAAACCGACCGTCGGATCAGCTTGATTCCACCACCAAAAATGTGGCTATCAGAGGAGCTCCAAATGGACCTACAGTGCAGTTCAGAGGAGAAGATCTAATGATCAACACTGGTCAAACTTTGGATCTGCAGTTGTAGCTTCAGGTTCAGCAGCTTCCTTCCACATGTGTGAGAAAGAGTCACTTTTCTGCACAATAGAGAAGAGCCTCTTTTCTACGCAGGAGAGAGAGAGAGATGTGATGAGATGAGTGAGCGCAAATGAGGAAAAGTCCTCCTGTATTTATACACAACTGTTGATGTTTGAATAGATGTGACTGTTGGGCTTTTGAGCCTACATGAGTTGTAGGCCGGCTTGATAATAATTCCATAATCAAAATAAATTCATATCTCCATAAATATTTATTGGAATCGCATGATCTTTAGATCAATACTACACCTCTCGACAAGAGGAATCTAATAAAAATATTATCAGCCATGAATAAGATGACCTACATGGAGTTTGGCCCTAGTTGCCAATTTTAACAAAAAGTGACTTTAGACATAAAGTACAATGTGGGTACTTTATTTAATGGGTGAGTAAAAAAATAGAAAGTGAGAATTAAATGCACATCCCTTGATCTAAATGAATATGAGCCATTAGATCTTAGGGTTGCCCAAAAGTCATTTAGGGAAACAAAAGGGGGAAAAGAAAAAAGAGACTGCATTCGTTCTTCATGAGTAGATTAGAGAAAGGGGGCTGAGAGCTGGAGAAAAGTTCTTAAGAAGAAATTTATTGCAGCAAGCTGAATGAGTGATTTCTAGGCAAAATTGGGCACATAAATCAAGGCATAGAAGACAGCAAAAGGTACAATATGAGTAGCATTTAATGTGTACAGTCCGTACATCCAAGAGAGAAGTTTTTGAGGAAAAAAATTGAAAAATGTGTACAGTCCGTACATCCGTATGGAAATATGTACAGTTCATACAAAATCCGTACAGTATAGTCAATATTCGTACAGTACATATTTTCAGCTTCAAGTGGGCACAGAAATCGAGGCAAAGTGGGCACAATTTTCAAGGAGTTTTGCGCTGAAGAGGTAAGTTGTACTTTGTTGTTTTGTTTTGTCTGCAAATGTATTTTTCCTGAACTTGAAAGATGAATAAATTTGAAGATCTCTCTAACTGGTTTTCCCCAGAGAAGATTGAAGGGGTTTTGCTGGGGTCTAAATTGACCAAAAATCTGTGTATTTTTATGTGTGTTGCTGGTCTGTTTATGTCCATATTTATTTTCAGCATGTGTTGACAGTTTCATGTGTTTTAATCTAAAAATTTCATTTCTAGAATTCTATATGTTGAATGTATGTTTATGGGAAAGGGAAATTAACTGAATGGGAGTGATAAGATGAAATTAAAACCAGGTTGGGATTGCAAGAAGCTTTTTAGTCATCAAATTTCAACATGGTACCAGAGCTACACGCTGAAAATTGCAGTTTGAACAGGAGACAGTAGTTTGGAACAGCAAACAGTGGTTTGGACAACAAACTGAATTTTTGGACAGCAAACTGATATTTTGGGACATCAAGGTGAAATTTCACACAGACTTAACTTTTGGGACAGCAAGGTGTGTTGGAAAGTTCATTTCTCTATTTTCTTGGTTTTGTAAATTTTGGATAGCAATCATGGCCATGTTCTTAAGGATAGAGGACAGACTGGATGGGATATCCAACTATGCCTTTTGGAATGACAGAATTCAAACAAGGTTTGGGGAGGCAGCAATTTGGGACATAGTGCAGCAAGTGGTTGTACCTCCTACTGTTGCAGATGAACTTGTTGAATTTACAAAAAATAACGCAAAGGCAAAAAGGATTTTGATGAACAGTCTGAAGGATCATGTGGTTCCTCAGGTGAGAGGAAACAGGAAGATAGTACTCAAAGAACAATTCAAGAACATCAGGATGACAAAGGCCGGAAGTGTAGTTCATTATCTTGGCAGGGTCAAACAGGTACGTGAAGATTTGACTACTATTGGTGAGGCAGTTGCACCCACAGAGTTAGTTGGGATAGTTGTAGCGGGACTTCCTAAGTCTTGGGAGGTCTTTGGAGATGTTGTCACCTCTAGGGAGAATCTTCCCAATTGGGACAGATTCTAGGATGATTGTGTGCAGCATGAGATACGAAAGACTCACAGTGGTGGGGTGAAGATAGCAGATGAGGAGGATGTAGCCTTGACAGCCAGGGGGGAGAACAAAGAGAAGGCCAAGAAAGGGGCCTCATCAGATGGGGCCAAGGGAAAGGAGAAGAAGAAGAAGAAAGATACGGATATGTCCAAAAGTCAAATGTTGGGCATGTCAGAAGATGGGACACTATGTTGCTACGTGTCCTGAAAGGAAGAACAAGGGGAAGAAGGGTACTGCAACTTCAACAAAGGTGGAGCAACTTGCTTCACAGTTTGACAAGGACTTTGCATTTATTACTTCTACATCTAATAGGAGTGCATCATCCGATGTGTGGTACATAGACAACGAGACTTCCCGCCATATGACAGGTGCACGGGAATTCATTTCAGAGCTTGCAAAGAGGGCACTTGATATTGAGATTGTACTAGGAGATGACCACACTGCGAGAGCTGTTGGTGTGGGGACTGTGACCATTGAAAGGGAGTCTTTGCCTCGTTTGAAGGTCATGGATGTTTTGTATGTTCCGGGGATGAAGAACTTGATTTCAGTGTTTGCTATGGAGGAGAAGGGGTTTGACATCACTTTCTCAGGAGGGTAGGTATTGATGCATCTCAGGGGAGCTTCCATCACTTCGACCAAAGTGATTGGAGTCCGCTCTGGGAAACTATACAGGGTCAATTTTCAGTCGGCACGAGCATTGTTGAGTAGCACATCTGGTAGCACTCACACTAATACCACCAGCAGTAGATACTTTTGCAAGTTATGGCACCGGAGGATGGCGCATATGCATCATGGAGCTTTGAGAGTACTGAGGGAGATCACTACTGGAGTTCCTGATTTCAGTGTCGAGCATTATGAGGTCTACATAGGGTGTGCCTTGGGCAAGTACACAAAGTTACCATTCCCAGCGTGCGACAATAGATACAGGTATACTAGACTTGATTCATACTGATGTAGGTGGTCGTATGTCTCATGTGTCTTTGGGTGGTTATGAGTATTACGTTATATTCATTGATCACTACTCTAGCAAAACTTGGATATATTTCCTGAAGACCAAGGGTGAGGTCTTCAATCGCTTTAAAGAGTTCAAAGTTCTTTTGGAAAAGTAAACAGTTAGGAAGATTCGGGTCTTGAGGTCAGACAATGGTGGTGAGTGCACCGATAGTGGGTTTATTGACTTCTGTGCACAGGAGGGCATTAGGAGATAGTTCACAGTTCCTTTCAACCCCCAGCAGAATGGGGTGTCTGAAAGGAAGAACAGACCTATTGTTGGGGCTGCTAGAGCGATGATTCATGATCAGGGGTTGCCTTTGTTTTTGTGGGTTGAGGCCTGCAATGCTGTTGTTTATCTTCAGAACAGAAGTCCTCACATAGTATTGGGGAATATGACTCCAGAGGAGCCTTTCACTGGAGAGAAGCCTCCTGTGGGACATTTTCGTATCTTTGCATGTCTCACATATTCTTATATCCACAAGGAGCAGAGGATGAAGCTGGAACCCATGGCAGAGAATGGTATCTTTATGGGTTACAGCGAGACTTCGAAGGCCTATCGGATCTTCATTCCTTCTAAACAGAAAGTGATGATTAGGAGGGATGTGAAATTCGAAGAGGAGAGGACATATCGGAGATCATGGGAATATGATAAGAGAGTCACAAACTTCTCCTCAGCAGGGAGCAAGACCTCAGGGTTCTGGATCGACTGGTACAAGAGTTACTTTAGTGTCAGTGACATTTAGGGCACCAGTGGCGAGTTCACCGAGCACTTCTTTAGGAAGTCCACTGGTACAGAGCTCACATGGCACTTCAGCTGACACAGGCACAGGTGCCAGTACAGGTTCTTCGAGGACAGGTGATGGTACAGGCACACCAGGGTCAGTTGGCAAACCTTCAGGTTCACCAGACTGGGGGGCAGAGGATGAGGTTCCCTATGGGGAAGCTTCTTTAGGGAAAAGTCGGACCAAGTGGCTTCAAGACACCTTGAAGGAAGCGGAGTCCGTTGGTCCTCCAAAGAGGGTGAACAGGGAGAGTGTGCCACCTGAGTGCTTTTGCAGTTATGTAACCAAGGGTACCAGCATTGTTGACTCTAAGCCTACTAGCTATGAGGAGGCTGCCAGCCAGGAGGTATGAAGAGAGGCTATGGTAGAGGAGTATGCCTCTATCATTAAGAACAATGTCTAGGAAGTGGTGCCTAGGCCTAAGGGCAAGTCAGTTGTGACTTCCAGGTGGCTCTACAAGATCAAGCATGTTGTGGATCGCAGCATTAAGAAGTTCAAGGCGAGGTTTGTGGCTAGAGGGTTCTCACAGATAGAGGGAGTTGACTATGATGAGACCTTCGCTCCCGTAGCTTGGTACACTTCTATCCAGCCCCTTATTTCTATCGCTGCAGAAATGGGTTGGCAGATCCATTAGATGGATGTGAAGACCACATTTCTGAACAGAGTTATAGAGGAGGAGGTGTATGTTGAGCAGCCACAGGGCTTTGAGGTACTTGGGCGGGAGACCCATGTATGTCGGTTGAGGTGAGCACTCTACAGACTTAAGCAAGCTTCGAGAGCTTGGTATTCGAGGATTGATACTTACTTGCAGCAGATGGGTTTCACGAAGAGTGATGCAAATCCGAACCTATACTACATTGTTGTAGGGATGATCCGCTCAATTCTTGTGTTGTATGTTGATGACTTGTTCATTACTGAGCAGAAAGACTAATTAGTGGTTGCAAGGAGGATCTTGCTATGAGTTCGAGATGAAGGACATTGGGTTGATGCATTACTTTTTGGGGCGTGAGTTGTGGCAGGAGGAGGGGCATATCTTTCTGGGGAGGGCATATCTTCTGGGGGAGGGGAAGTATGTTGTGGATGTGTTGATGTTAAAATTCGCAACTAGGGCCAAACTCCACGTGGGTCATCTTATCAATGGAAGCTGATATTTTTCTTGGATCCCTCTCATTGAGAGTGTAGGATTGATCTAAAGATCATCCGATTCCGATAAGTATTCATGGAGATATGAATTTATTTTTGTTATTGGACAATTCGTCAAGGTCGGCCAACAACCAAATAAACCCCACTTGTGCTCAACGTTTTAGTATAAATAGAGGTGGCCTTCAAGTCATTTCAACACACTTGGGATCTCTTCCTCTCTACTTGTCTTTGGGTTTTAATAGGAAGAGAGATCCTGAGGGATAACGTTGCCCTAATCCAGAGGGCAGAAGTCGGAACTGCCGGGAACTGCCAGAACTGCCGAGAAAAGCCGAAATTGCCAGAACTGTCGAGAACTGTCAGAACTGTCGGGAATAGCCGGAATTGCCGGAACTGTTGGAACTGCCAGAATTGTCGGATCTGTCGGGAAAAGCCGAAACTGTCGGAACTGCTGGGAATAGCCGGAATTGTTGGAATTGTCGAAACTACCGGGAATAGCTGGAACTATAGGGAAAAGTTGGAACAGTCGGACCTGCTGGGAATAGCCAGAATTGCCGGAACTGCCAGGAATAACCGGAACTGTTGGGAAAAGCTGGAACTGCCAGAACTGCTGGAATTGTTGGGAATAGCCGGAACTGCCAAGAATAGCCAGAACAGCCAAGAATACCGGGAACTGCTGGGAATAGTAGGAATTGCCAGAATTGCCGGAACTGTTGGGAATAGCCGGAATTGCCAAAACTGCCACGAATAGCCAAAATTGCCAACAGTGTCAGAACTGCCGGGAACTACCAAAACAGGCAGGAACGCTAACACAACGCGCAGAAGCCGGAATTGTCGGGAACAGCTGGAATTGTCGGAACTGTTGGAACTGCCGGGAATAGTCAGAACTGCCGGAACTGTCGGGAACAGCCAGAGCATCTGTCTCCGAAGGAGAGCAGTATGCAAGGGACAACTAACTAACATTGGGACAGTTGTATGGTACTTAGCAGCAAATACGCCAAGCATGCAATGTTACATCTAGCATGCAACAGCAAGCATGAAAAGGACAACAAGCAAGCAAGATGCAACCAACACATAGGTCAGTATGGCAACATGGTGCAGCAATGGCACATAATGCAGTACAGTGATGATTAATGAAGCATGATGAGATGCAGCATAGTGATGATGGGTGCAGCATGGTGCAGCACGGTGAGGTGCAGCATGATGACGAAATGCAGCTGAACGATAGGTGAAGAAGTCACCTTGAAGAATCAAATGAAGCAGCATGTCTTCAACTGATCTCATGTATCATCTTCTTAGGGATGATCTATGCTCTTATCTAGATAAGTCAAAGTGTTGACTTCTGTTGTAAATGTGCTATCTCTCTCTCTCTGTTGAACTATTGAAGAACATATAAGAAGAATTGATC
>APFE030092456.1:6901-46549 GCA_000404065.3 Pinus taeda
TATCCACCAACAGATCCTCCATCTTGAGTTTCCACAACTCAAAACTCTGACCATTAAATTTCTCGATCTTTATCTTTCCACTACTTGCCATCTTCTTTCACCACTAGAATTGATCTCGCAGATCTCCCACTGAACAGGGTCTACCACAGGCCCAAACGAAACCCCTCAGCAACAAAGGTGTCCCCTTGAAGCCAAAACTACTCTGATACCAAATGTAGGTTTTAACCCCGTACAGAGATTACCTGCATACGAATTCTTAAACACAGAAAATAAACATTGTGAGAACATAACACATAAAACACATATATACAGATTTTTCCCTGGATCCAAAAACCGGGACTACCAGTTTGATTTTTCATTATTTATGTTCCTTTCAATGTTATAATACATATTTATACATGTCGAAGCATCGAATACCATGGACCGAAAAACCATCACGTCGAAAACCATGGACCGAAAACCATAGGCAGGTTCACCCAACCTAATATAGGATCCAAAAAAAAAATTATCGGGGCACTGCCCCGAACCCCGTAGAGGGGGGCTACCTGTGACCCCCCCGCTGCGCAATCGACACAACAAAAGGGGCGCTCCGCCCCCTCTCCAACCCCCCCGTTAACTATGTGGGCTAATCGTGGAAAGAATATAACACAACCCAATGCAAGTAGAGCAAAATAAAATTGCAACCAAGAATAATTCCTTATGGACAACAAAGAAGGGAAGGGTAAGAAGATAGAAGCCATGTTGAGTGCCATATGGTTAAGGGGGCAAACCCAAAGAAACAAGTCACCTTTTTCCATGATGTCAACGAGGGAGTGAAATGAAGCACAACATGGAGATAGGGGTGTTGAAAATGTTACTAGTATCAGTCTTCATAATTTATGTCTAACTCATGATACGATGTAATTATTACGTACTTGTAAAAAGGAAAATTATTGTAAAAGAAAAGAAAATTACCATTTTATAAGCATGGGTTTCATGCCGAATTTAGGTCAAAGCACTCATTGTGTGCTTCTAGGGTTTGTATCATGATTCAGTGTCCTTTTCATCTTGTATTAGACCCTTCTTGGACTTATTGTATCAAAGAAGAAATTTATTTTTGTCTCAAAAATGTAATCTGAACCTCCTCCACCAAGTTGGCCTCAAGAAACTGTCAAGTCAACCTCATTGAATTGAAGGGACTCTACCTCACACAAACCACTATAAATAAGTCATGCAATTTGACCTATTGTGGCATCAATCCGAGGAAGTTTGACCTACAATTAAAAGGAAGTGCGAAGGCTAAAAGAAGGAGTGTAGAAGACTTGAAGAAGCAAGAAAAACACTAGCAAAGAAAGGAGGAACCCTAGCGAAGGAAATAATATTGTATTTCTCTTGTTCTAGCTCACATGGGTAAGATTCTAAGTTGCAGGAGGGGCCAAAAATTATAGTTCTACAGTTGAGGTAGAAAAAATTGATGTAGGAAGCCGAATTTTTTTATTGAAGCAAGATCGAAGAAGTTTGACTCTTGTTGACTAGAAGTTTATTATTGTTATATTGAAAAGACTTTGTTGGAGGCTGACTTCGTGGATTGGAGGAGGTCTTTGTCTTGGTAAAAGGGTCTTGATTGTCTCTTTTGATTTGGTTCTTGAAGAAGAGAAGAGAATTTTTTGGTTTTCCCTTATGAGAGGGGTTTTTCCCTGACTGAGAGCGTACATCCCGTGTCCTTTTTGTTTTGATCTACATTTATGTTTTGGTAGTTGCTTGATGATAAGAAGATAAAATAAGACATAAAAGAAGATAATAAGAATACAAATAAATCACAAGTAATTATCAAGATAAGAAAATATGTTTGCCTTCCTGATTTTCTAACATGGTATTAGCTAAGGTGAAGAAAAGAAAAAGGAAGCTTGAATATCATTTTTTTCTCTAAGGGTTCAAGAAAGGATTCAAGGAGAAAGAAGAAAGTCTTGGAAATTTTGGAAGAAGTCTTGTGACCTCCCTTGAAAAAGGTATTGGTATAGTAAGAAACCTCTTGGAAGTTCAATAGAAGAGCTCATCAAAAGTGACATTATCAAATATATAGCCTCATCAATGAAATCCGAGAATAAGCTTCAAGAGCTTCTAATTTTAGAGCATGGAAGACAAGGATGGACCTCATCCTTGCAAGAAAGAAAGTATATGACTTAGTACAAGGAAAATTCAAAGAACCAACTAATGATGTTGGAAAGGAGAAGTACAAATAAAATGATATTATAGCCATGAGCCTAATTGTGGATGGATTTTAAGAAAACCTGGTTCCATATCCACACTATATATTTCAAATAAAATGTATGATTCTCTCTCCAATTTATTTACAATAAAACATATTGGACAAGTGGCAAGTCTAAAGAATGAACTTCGAGCTGTCAAAATGACCAAGGATGATACAATATCCTCTTACTTTGTAAGGATTGCCCATATAATATATGAGCTATTAAAAAAAGCAACAAGAAATGCTAAAAATAGCAGTACTATAAATAGCATCTCAGGTACCAGTGTTGGATATAGCAACAAGGAATGAAAAATGGAAATGCTAAAAATAGCATTGCTATAAATAGCATTTTGGGATGGATTCCTATTTTAGTTAGTCCCTGAACTAAAATAGAGAAGTAAAATTCGAATTTGATCTTAGCAGTTGTTTGTGAAATAATTAATTAATTCGTCTTGAGTTAATTAGTTGTAGAAAATCAAACATGAAGTCTCTGTGAAAACATGCAACAGTTTCTCCATTGATTGAGGAATTTATCCATCAGTTAAAGAGATAAGGATGAGTTGTAATGTTGAATTGTAATTAGTTGGCTCAGTTAACTAAGTCAAGTCCAATTAGATTAATTCAAACAGTTTATTGAATTAATTGTGAGTTCAATTAGTTGATGCTTGCATGCATGTAACTTCTACACTTCAGATAACTAAATATTCTCTCATAAATAACTCATGCATGTCAGTTCAGTCAGAGACCCAGTTGAGATCAAAGGAAGGGACATTGTACTATCAGTTGGAGGATTTTTCTTATATAGGAAACTCATCCATGCAGAAGGAATTATCTCCTTCAGGTTTGTGCAATTATTTCTGAGCCAAGTGAGAAATGTGAGGTGGGAATTCACACAAGTGGAAGCACTGGACCCCAGGAAAAACTACGCAAGGAAATAGGAGGCTTGGAGGGCAAAGGAGAAGGTTTGGAGAAACCTTTGACTATCTATGAGTAGCATTGTTTGATTGCAAAGAGAGCAGGATAGCTTGAGAGCTAATTCTTTTTGTAACTTGAACAAATTTTCCACTTGTATGATAATATTGAGATTGGGGCTTTAGGTTGATGCTTTCCCCAGGTTATTCTTCTGTGTTATGTGTGATTGATTTCTCATTCTCAGTCATATGTGTTCTCATTCATCTTGCTCAATTTGATTAAGCTTCCGCAAAGTTTTTTGTAGAAGTAGATCTTGTATTTTTCTTTAGTATATAGCATAATCTGTTCATCTACAGTGGAAATTTCTACATGGTATCAGAGTAAAGGTGATCAAAGCAAAGAATAGTATGCAAGAAGGGGAGAAGTTCGAAGTTTGAGGTTCCTGAATATAGAAATCGAGTTCTTATCACATCTCAATTTCACCAATGGCATTCAGTGGTTTAAGACTCAAGTATGCCCTTGATGGCAGCTCGAATTATATAGCCTGTAAGGATCGCATGGAAGTAGTATTAGAGGATAACGGTCTAAAGGATTTCATTGATCAAGAAGTCCCCAAGCCTGCAGCAGCTAATGCTACAAAATTGGCAGAATGGAAGAAATGTGTGGCTAGAGCAAGGAGAATCCTTCTAGAGGGAGTTCGAGACCACAGTCTCGAGTCTCCATGGGAAGGAGACACTGTTTTCAATGTGGAAAACATTGAAAGATCTATATCAGAACAGCAGCTATTAGAGAAAGCTAGCGCTAAAAGACAAGCTTTGGAAAATCAAGTGTGAAAAGGGCGACACGATCTCTATGTATCTAAACAAGCTCACCACCTGCAGGGATGAACTTGGAAGCATAGGGATCATGATTGTCGATGATGACATGGTGAGTCTTGCACTCCTCGGTCTTCCTAAGATTTGGCATCGCTACCAAGATTCAGTCAATGGAATAGAGAAATTGCTGGATTGGGAATGACTTTGGTCGGATCTGATGCAGGCGGTGATAAAAAGAAGCACCAGAGATGGTTCTTCATCCAAGGAGGATGAAAGAAACTGCACCTTAGCGAGTAAGGCGAAGAAAGGGAAGGAGAAGGATTTTCATCCCAAATCGAATTCTTCCCGTGGTGGGAAGAAGTTTGAAAAATCGAAAGTGTGATGCTTCCATTATCATGAGGTGGGCCATTTTGCTGCAAATTGTCCACTGAAGAAATCTAAGATGGGATCCAAGGAAGGATCTGAAGGTGAGGCATTGGCCTAACAATTCGAGTTGGATTTCACCCTCTTCGCATGCATGGTTTCATCCATGGTGGGATGTGGTTGGTTTTTTTACAGTGGAGCTTCATTCCACATGACCGGCAACAAGAGTTTGTTCAGTACCTTGGAGGAGAAAGATCTCCAGATACTCATAGCGATGGGTAATGATGAAAATTATAGTGTCTCATGTGTAGGCATGGTTGTTTTTCAGAGGGAGCATGGAGCTCGCATTACCTTGACCGATGTCAAGTATGTACCAGGACTGAGGAAAAATTTGGTGTCGATCGCAATGCTGGTAGACAAAGGCTATGATATAGTCTTCAGTAAGGGAAAGTTTTTCCTTAGACACGTCACCATGAGACGGGTGAAGCAGATCGGTTCACGAGTCAAGACCCTGTATGCTCTTGAGGTTCAAGATGCATCCAAAGCCTTGAGGAGCAAGGCAACTATTAGAGACTTGGTGGTTGAGAGGGAGAGTATATTACCTCTCAACATACAACGCCAGAAGAAGTCTCAGACAATTCAATTGTGAAGTAGCTTCAGGAGATTGTGGAGTAGCCACAGCTAGAGAAGCCAAGAGGAGATCGAGTGGAGGCATCCACTCATGCAAAGACCTCCAATACGGAGAAATTTCGAGCCAAGTGGGCAGAGGGATCACATGCATCCATACATCCAGGTAGGAGGGGGGTGATGTGGAGTGACAGTTCCAAGAAGGCTAGAATAGGGGCAGGATCATTGAGGTACCCAACTTCTTTGATTAGACCTTGCTACGGGAGCCCCGACGAGGAGTAGCAGGACTGGTTGAGTGGGTAGAGGCAGATGCAGATGGAGCGACAAAGAGAGCTATAGTGCAGGAATCCCAAGACAGTGCAGAGCTAGTAGGCTGCAACAATGCGAGAGGCACAGGAGTGTTGCACCAATGCAAGATGGCACAGAGAGGTGTGCAACGGTACGAGATGCATGGAGTGTTGCAGTAGCTCAGAGGTCAGAGAGGGAGCACTTGCCAGTGGCAGATGGAGCTTCAGCATCAAAGGATGTTTCTAGCCCAACAAGGAGGTTAGTTAGGAGGTTTTTTTTTTTTTTTTTCTAGAGTTGTTGGAGAAATAACACTTGGGAGAAGTGTTGCATGCAGAACATTCCAAAGTTCTAGGATCGGGTTCGAGTTGAATGCCTTTATTGTTGAGAGGGAGTGTTGAAAATAGCAACAAGAAATGTTAAAAATAGAAGTGCTAAAAATAGCATTGCTATAAGTAGCATCTCAGGTACCAGTGTTGGATATAGCAACAAGGAATGAAAAATGGAAGCGCTAAAATAGCATTTCTATAAATAGCATTTCAGGATGGATTCCTATTTTAGTTAGTCCCTGAACTAAAATAGAGAAGTAAAATTCGAATTTGATCTTAGCAGTTGTTTGTAAAATAATTAACTAATTCATCTTGAGTTAATTAGTTGTAGAAAATCAAACATGAAGTCTATGAGAGGAAATGCGACAGTTTCTCCATTGATTGAGGAATTTATCCATCAGTTAAAGAGATAAGGATGAGTTGTAATATTGAGTTGTAACTAGTTGGCTCAGTTAACTGAGTCAAGTCCAGTTATATTAATTCAAACAGTTTGTTGAATTAATTGTGAGTTTAGTTAGTTAATGCTTGCATGCATGTAACTGTTGCACTTCAGATAACTAAATATTTTCTCATAAATAACTCATGCATGTCAGTTCAGTAAGAGACCTAGTTGAAATCAGAGGAAATAACAGTGTACTATCAGTTGGAGGATTTTTCATATATAGGAAACTCATCCATGCAGAAGGAATTATCTCCTTCAAGTTTGTGTAGTTATTTCTTAGCCAAGTGAGCAGTGTGAGGCAGGAATTCACACAAGTGGAAGCACTGGACCCCAGGAAAAACTATGCAAGGAAATAGGAGGCTTGGAAGGCAGAGGAGAAGGTTTGGAGAAGCCTTTCACTGTCTATGAGCAGCATTGTTTTATTGCAGAGGGAGCAGGATAGCTTGAGAGTTGATTCTCTTTGTAACTTGAACAAGATTTCCACTTGTATGATAATACAGATATTGGGGTTTAGGCTGAGGCTTTCCCCTGGTTATTCTTCTTTGTTATGTGTGATTGATTTCTCATTCTCAGTTATATGTGTTCTCATTGATCTTGCTCAATTTGATTAAGCTTCTGCAAAGTTTGTTGTAGAAGTAGATCTCGTATTTTGCTTTAGTATATTGCATAATTTGTTGATCTACAGTGGGAATATCTACATGAACTACAAGAAATTGATGAAATAATCCCATGTGAGGAACTTTTCATTGCTTCCCTACAAGGACTACCAAAGTCTTGGAATGCTTTTGCAACAAAAATAAGTAGTTGGAAAAATTATCCCTCCTTTGAGGAGATGTGGTCTGCTTATACTCAAGAAGAAGCTCATCTTTCCTTGATAGGAGGTAAGCAAGAATATGAAGAAAATACCACCTCAAATTCCTATTCTGCCCATTTCAAGAGGAAAGGAGGAAATAAAAAACATAAAGGGTCAAAGAAAAAACATGGGAAGATTGACCTTTCTAAAATAGAATGTTATCATTGACACAAGATGGGACATTATAAGAATCAATTCCTCAATAATCATAAGAATGAGAAGAGAGAATAAGAAGAGAGAGAGACCAAGCTACAATTGCCACCAATGATAATCCTCCAAAGAAGACCAAAACTGAGGATTTTGAAGTCAAAGACTTATTCTATTAAGTCTTTAGGGATATTAACCCTTGCATATCCTTTGTTTATAATATAGGCTATTCATTTAGGTCTCGTAGAGTTTTTGATTCTAGGATTAATCTTTCTTTTTATTCCTAGGGTTATATAGATCTAGTATGTTTTGATAAGAAAGTTTTTTAGCTGTTTTGGAAGTTGAAGAAATCCCTCATAGTGTCTCGATTGAGGCAAAGTTAAGAGGGAGCCTCTATTTCTCTCAAAAGATAAGTATCATGTTATTTATTTCCTTTATATTATTATTGATTTCCTCTTATATATCTTGCTTTATTTTTGCTTGATTATAATCCTTTCCCTTGTATTTTCCTTGGAAGTAAAGTTTGCATGTATATTCACAAGAATGCTTGTAATAAGGCTTATGGCTAGATTAGAAGGGAGACTCAAAAGGAAGACTTGAATTATGAAAGAAGTTTTGGTGCAAAGGGAGCTCTTCAATAGGAAGCCCTACAAGGTTTGTAAAGGAAGATACTCAAGATATGTTTAAGATTACAAGATTTGTAGCAAGTCCTTATCATATAAGAAGGTACAATCATTTTGTCTTTAAAATTGCTTTATATTAATGACTCTCTCATTTCTAGGTTTTTTCTATAAAATCATGAAGATTCTTATATTGTTAGGGTGATTGATTTCTAAGATTAAATCAACCCTTGTAATTATATTTTGATATTTGTTCACTCTGATAAAACCATAGACTTTTGATTTTTAGGGTTTGTTGATGGTATCTAGTGCATACGATAAAACCCTAGATTTCTAAGGTTTGATGATAATATTTAGGGTTTATGAAAATACCCATGTAGAGGTTGATATAAGATCCTAAGACATGAAAATGAAACCCTAGGTGTAAATGCTTCCGCTATGGTTGAAACCCTAACATGATTTATTTTTTGAATATCTAAGGTTTAATATTAAGGATTTGATAACCCTAGATACTCTCCTTGTGATAACATGAAAGCCCTAGATTGAAAAAGATAATTTCATGCTCTTGTATGTTTGTGCTTGGTTTTACTTGTTGAGATTTGCAGGCACATAGTTTGCAAGAGGTCGTAAAGAAGTATACCTACCTCATTCTTGATGATGATTTTATGATGATGTTGAGCATGATGGAAAGAGGGAGCAGAACACTGATGACATTGAAATTTACATTGATGTTTTTGTTGCCATATGAAGATAAAAGGAATGATGTTTTGGAAGGTCTAAATTCTTCGATGATATGCAAAAAAAAAATATATATCTTGTGTAACTAGAATAATAAAATTGTTATCTCCATAAGTTGATAAAGAGCTTGGATGAAGGAAAGTGTATTTCTTCCATAGTTGAGAGAGAGAACATGATGTTGGAAGCTGGAAGAATATTAATAAGAATGAGATCAAAGAATGGTTGAAGCACTATTGATGATTATTCATGTTTGATGAGTCGTGAACAAGACTTGGTCGTTTTGACAAGTGTTAAGGCTAAGTTTGGTGCTACTTGAGAAGTTGGAAAAAGGAACCTTTTGTTGAGATTTGTTTGGATATTAGGATACCCTAAACAACCTCAGAATGGTTGAAGACCCCTGAATTTATGCTAGCATATTAATAGTGAAAACCAATATATTGAAAGTTTCATACTAGTTGGGGTTGTGCAACTACAATATGTTATAATGGATGAACAAGTAGTTGATGTGTTTATCTCTCCTTGATAAGTTTGAATATTTGATAAGCATGCTTGGATTGATAAAAGGGAGAGATGAGTACCTTAGGTTGCAGGCTTGTATGCTAGTATTTGGGAGGACATCCTGGCCTGGTTGGTATTGAGATCTCAGTGATAGTTTGGTGTTGATGATGTTTAGATCCCGGTGTGGGAGGGTATCTTGGTCTTATGGAGCTCTGTTTTAGTGTTGACCTTGATGATACCTAAATCCCTATAAGGGTTGGTGTCTTAGCATGGATACCTAGATGGTATCTATATCCTGTTAGATTGATACCATGGTTGTAGCCTCACGGTACCTATAGTGACAAGTTGCCTTGATGACACCTTCGTCCCTGTTGAGTTAGTAGATCCTTGAATTAATGTCTTGGAGATGACACTTGGATCCTTGAATTGGGGTCTTGGTGATGACACATGGATCCTTGAAATAATGTCTTGAAACTTGGATATTTGATACCTTGGCAGTTTTAGTCTTGACGGTATCTATCATTGCATATGTTGTTGTACTCTTCTTGGAGCACTTCAAATTGAGGTAAACCTTGTATCAATTGAACAATTATGAATACCTCCTAGATAAGAGGGAGTGTTGAAAATGTAACTAGTATATGTCTTCATAATTGTTTCCTAGCTCATGACATGCTGTAATTATTATGTATTTGTAAAAAAGAAAATTATTGTAAAAGAAAAGAAAATTATTATTTTATAAGCATGGGTTTCATTCTCAATTTAAGTCAAACCATCCATTGTGTGCTTCTAGGTTTTGTGTCATGATTCATTGTCCTTATCATCTTGTATTAGACCCTTCTTGGGCTTATTGTATCAAAGAAGAAATTTATTTTTGTGTCAAAAATGTAATTTGAGCCTCCACCAATTTGGCCTCATTGAAGGGAATTGAACTCACACAAACCACTTTAAATACGCAGTGCAATTTGACCTATTGTGGCATCAATCCAAAGAAATTTGACTTGCAATTAAAAGGAACTGTGAAGGCTCAAAGAAGGAGTGTAGAAGACTTGAAGAAGTAGAAAAAACCATAGCAAAGAAAGGAGGAACCCTAGCGAAGGAAAGAAGCTTGTCTTTCTCTTGTTCTGGCTCACATGCACGAGATTCAGAATCGCAAGAAGAGTCGAAAATTGCAAGTTTGTAGTAGAGGCCGAACAGTTTGATGCAAGAAGCTGAAATATATGATTGAAGTAGGATCGAGGAAGTTTAAATCTTGTTGACTAGAAGTTGATTGTTGTTATCTTGAAAGGACTTCGTTGGAGGTTGTCTTGGTGGATTGGAGGAGATATTTGTCTTGGTCAAAGGGTCTTGGTTGTCTCTTTTGATCTGGTTCTTGAAGAAGAGAAGATAATTTTTGGGTTTTCCACTAGGAGAGGGGTTTTTCCCTGACTAAGAGCCTACATACTATGTCCTTGTTGTTTTGACCATCATGCATTTATGTTTTGGTAGTTGCTCGATGATAAGAAGATAAAAGAAGAGATGAAATAAAATAATAATAATACAAATATCTCACAAGTAATTATCAAGAGAAGAAAATATGTTTGCCCTTTTTATTTTCTAACAAGGGGGAACATGAAGACAGGGGAAGAATGAGTATCGACATCAATGACAATGGGGAGATTGTTGGAAGAAAATTGTCATTGATGTCAAAGGGTGAATGGTTCATTGGTGAATTTGAAAGTATCCCTAGATATCCCAAAACAAATGGTAAAATAAACTCTATGATTGGTCCAAAATTTGGCATAAAAAGTCATAAAAATAAATGATGAATTGTGGGTAAATATCATGGGTCTTGGCAGTTGAAAAAAAGGCTTCTATCTCACCATTTTCTTTAACCTAGTTGGCCCTCAAAAGGAGGTTTTATTTTTGAAAATAATTTTATAGAAAGTTGTTCAAGTCAGCCTCATTGAGGGATTTTTTTCAAATTAAATTTGAACTTTTAGGGTAGGCCAACCCTCATATTTACCCCCCTCCCCCACCCCTCACATCTATATATAGGGCACTCATATGCCCTCCAACATCATCAATTTGTATATCATCTACTTGTGTATTCTCTTTGAAATAACCGAGGGCGGGGCAACCCACAAATTTGAAGCAGAGGCTGAGTCTTAAAGGGTTTTTGGATTTCCATTTTTTCTTGGTTTTCCGTGGTAATTCACTAGGATTAATCCAAGTTGATGAGACTAATTTCGGCGCTTCCTGAGGCACAATTTTAGAATTTTCTGAGGCCCCACCTAAAGCAGATTTCAGCCTACTCTGAGGCCCTTCATGAGGCAGATCCGAGTTTCTGAGGCAAATCCAAGTCTAAGGATAATCCACGTTCCTGAGGCAGATTCGAGTTCCTTGTTGGGAATAAGGCATAGCAATTAGGTGATTTCTCTTTTGTTAATAACTGCTTGTGAATGCTTTTGACTTCTTTAGATTAGAATCTTCTCTTTCTTTATATTATTATAGTCTTATTCTTCATCAAATAACTATCAATGCAAAAAAAAACAAAGAGACAAGAGACATAGAATATAGGCTATCATCCAAGGCCAAAACCTCTGCCACTTGAGAGGAAAACCCAAACAAATTATTTTTCTTATAGAGACTTCAATTGACGAATACCAAGACTATTAATTTTAGATAACAATGGTATGCTCTATGCTCAAGAGAAATTTACTTCAATTTTCTTATTAGCCCAATATCAATTTCTAGATTAGCAATCACATTAACATGACAGTAAATGCAAATTGAACATAAATAAAAACAGTGGAAGACAAGCCAAGACAAGGGGCCACAAGATGTGGCACATGCCAGGGACAAAACCCAATGTGGGAAACCCTTTGATCAAGTCTTATTATTATTCTTCAAAAGTTCAACAAAGAGAGAGAGAGAGAGAGAGAGAGTACAATATACAAAATTCACTTGCCCAATCAAAGTTAAATCTATCAAGTCAAACAATGTCCAAAGGAAGCCCTAACCAGAAAGTCAACATTGGTCAATGGGGCAGAATTTATCCTTCAAATCAGCTCATTCAAACCTAGTCAAGTCGGCCTCCAACAGTGATCTGAATCAGCCCAAAATAGTCTTGAAAATGACAATCAAAATTGGTCAACGCAAAGGTAAAACCTGTGGTCAACGTTGGTCAAACAACTTTGTTTACCTCGATTTCTGTGCTCAAAAATGTGGCCTACCCAAACAGAAAATTCCACAAGAAAAACACGGTCAAACTTGATCAATTGTAGCTTGATCAATTTTGGTCAAACCCTTCCTGCAATTTGGTCATCACCCAAAACAAAAAACGCACTTTGTCCTTCGCACGTGTGGAGAGAGAGAAGCATGCCCTGATGTTGTACAACCCAATCAGATGAGAAGAGAGAGATATGTGTGAGAATGAATGATGTCCAAATGAGGTAGATGCACCTTCTATTTATATGCAACATTGAGGATGAAGAGACATGACTTTTGGACTTTTGAGCCTATATTAGATTGTTGGCGGATCTTGACAAATTGTCCATAAACGAAATAAATTCATAATTACATTTGTACATACCTTGACAAATTGTCCATAAATGAAACAATTTTGTAATTACATTTGTACATGTCAGAATGAGAAGATCTTTTGATCAATCCTACACCTCTCGAAAAGAAGAATCCAATAAAAATATCAGCTGCATCATATGAGATTTCAAAGGTGGAGTTTGGCCCTAGTTTCTAAATTTAACACTCCCTCTCAACTAGGAAGAACTCAACCTACCAAACCATCTGACAATCTGTACCATCCCTGTCATCCCTGCTTTTCTCTACTCTGTTGAACCATGAAGAAATGATCGATAATGTATCATACCATTCTCCACTGACCCGAAGTTAGTCTCCAATAATCAAGAGTGTATCATACTACTCTCCACCGACCCGAAGTTAGTCTCCATTGATCCCAGATCAATATCAAACATCCTAGCATAGGGAGTACGGTAGTACACAATGCATCCATCGGTAGTACTATGGTCCCTATCCTCATTTTCCTACTCATTGACCATATGAGAGGTACTTCCCATGAGTCCTAGATTGCATGGGTAGGATGTATCGGCAAGAGAAGGTGAACCACTCATCCTACTCATATGCCATAGCAGAAGGTGAACTACTCATCCTATGCATATCTCAACCATCATGGGGTATCACAGGGGAAGGTGAACCACTCACCCTATACATCGTGCACCACTAAGAGAAGGTGAACCACTCACCCTATGGTCGTTCATCGCTCCAAGAAGTACTCCAAGCCCCCCGGAGCTCCCAAAGCTCAATATCCAAATCAAACAGGACCCTCATAAGAGAGTCTCTCCACGACTCCAAGTTGTTCATGGAAGGTTAATAATTTGACCTTCCCCAGGGGCTTTGTAAGAATATCTATGACCTGATCATCAATCTTAATATGACGGAGCCTTATTGATCCCTGTTGTACCATATCCTAGATAAAGTGGTACCTGATATCAATATGCTTGGAGCAGTCATGAAACACGAGATTCTCAAAAAGGTGAATCCCACTTTAGTTGTCGCAATAGATCACGGTGGTATCCAGCACATGTCCAAATAGCTCACTAAACAGCTTCCTCAACCAAACAGCTTCACAAGAGGCCATACTAGCAGCAATATATTCGGCCTTAGTGGTGCTCAAAGGAACCGAATTTTGCTTCCTGCTCATCCAGGATATCGAAGAAGAACCTCGATAGAAGCAACATCCAGATGTGCTTTTAAGATCCATCATATTTCCAACCCAGTCGGCATTAGAATAACCATGGAGCCTCACATTCCCGACAGTGTATCTCAGTCCATAGGTGATTGTGCCCAAAGATATCTCAAGAAATTCTTGGCAGCAATCTAGTGTATGTGATGAGGCTCGGCCATAAACTAACTCAAGGTATTCAATGCAAAACATATGTCCATACAGGAGTTCACTAAGAACACCAGGGTCGGAAGGGAGTTCACCAAGAACATCAAAGCCCCCACGAGTTGATGATACTCATAAGGATTTCCCAAATCAGGCCCAACAGCACTTCCACATAAATTCTTGAAGTTAAGTTCCATCAGAGTAGTCACAAACTTGCAATCCACCATCCCAAATCTTTCAAGTAGCTTCATAATGTATTTTCCTTGAGAAAGGAAAATCTCACCTGGATTTTGTCAGACCTCCAACCCTAGGAAATAATGCATCAGTGCTCCCTCTTGCATTAATGAATTAGAGGGTATGCACCTATTAGAAAGAGATCATCCACATAAAGTACCAAGATGAGAGGTCTATCATTCTCAACCTTAAAGTAAAGGTTCAGATCACTTCACTTCTTGTAAAACCCAACTTCACCAAATAGTTGTCAATCCTCTCATACCAAGCTCGAGGAACTTGCTTCAACCCATAAAGGGCCTTCTTCAACCTGCATACATGTGTCTGACGATATTGAACTTCAAATCCCTCGGCTTGTTCTACATAGACTTCCTCCTTAATTGAACCATGCAACAAGGCAGTCTTGACATCCATTTGGTGTAGATTCCACCCTTGCGAGGCAGAAAGGGCTATAATCAAACGGATGGTGGTATATCGAGAAACAAGTGCAAATATCTCATCGTAGTCCACACCTTCCTTTTGAGAGAAACCTTGAGCAACAAATCTGGCCCTAAAATTTTCAGCACTTCCATCAGCTCCATGCTTGATCTTATAGAGCCATTTCGAGGTGACAATGGATTTGTCCTTGGGTCTAGGGACCACATACCAAACATCATTCTTCATAATCGACTTATACTCTTTGTTCATAGCATCCTTCCACACTTGGTGCTTAACAACTTCTTTGAATGTGCAAGGTTCATATTGAACAATGGTGCTCATGGCAGTTAAGTACCCTTGGTACCTATTCGACTTCTTACTTTCATGAAATGTTCCCCTTGGAGCAACATGTCTCTCGACATCTTCAAGAGTTTCCATAAGCCATGAGGGTCTCCTTTTTTAGGAGGAGGGCTTATGAGGAGGTGGATCAATGAGATCCATTGGTTTTTCAACATCGGGCATCGGTTCATCATGTGGTTCTCCCTGCTTTCCTAAATCTACTTCTTTGTCCTTTCTTGGAATAGGAAGGTTGCAAATCTTTCCAAGGGAAGCATCTTCATCAAAGGTGACATCATGACTTATCTCCACTTCTCTTTGACTAGGCACATAGATTCTATATGCCTTAGAAGTTTCACTCAAATTCTCTTTCTTCCCAGATGCATCCAATTTGCTTCTCTTTTCTTTCGGCACATGAAAATATACGGGGCTACCAAAAATTCTAAAATGATAAACATCAGGTTTCTTACCGATGAAAACTTCTTCGGGAATTTTGGAGTCCAACACTTGATGAGGGCATCTATTTTGATAATACACAATAGTGTTGGCAACTTTAGCCCATAAGAACTTCAGAAGGCTTTGATCATGAAGCATGGCACAAATGGCTCCTATAATAGAACGGTTATTCCTTTCAGCAACACCATTTTTCTCAGGAGTATATGTGGTAGTAGTCTCCCTCTTAATGAAAACTTATCTACAATATTCATTGAACTCATTTGATTCATATTCGGTTCCATTATCGGTCCTCAATTTGCTGATCTTCCTCCCGGTTTGATTTTTGACCAAAGCTTTAAAAGAACGGAAACATGAGAATACTTCCCCCTTCTCTTCAAGAAATATATCCAAGTGTTGCAAGAGAAATCATCCACAAAGATAGCATAATATAATATCCTCCCAAATATGTCACGAACATCATACTAGATAGATCAAAATGAACCAATTGCAAAATGTATGTTTTCCTTCAGCACATCCCTAACAAACACCAACATGTTCTATTTTAAATTCAGGCATACATGTCACCATCTTCCTCACATCGAGTAGAGTCTTATAACTTAGATGAGAAAACCTTCAATGCCATAATTTGGATTAGAGAGTTGTGTCGCAAGACATAGCTCCCAATGGGCTTCCTCCAACTTGATATAGGCTATCAACCCTGAATCATAGAGTAAATGCATCTTTGAAATTCTTTTTCCAAACACGTACCTTTCCATTGATGAATGCCACCTTGAATCCTTTGTCCTCCATCACTGAGATAGATACCAGGTTCTTCTTTAGATTAGGTACATATAGTACTTCTTGTAGATGAATGGTGTTACTTTGATTCAATTGATGAGTAACATTCCCAATTCCCTTCACAGGATAGGTGGCATTGTCCCCAAGAATGATTTTCCAAATTTGTGTCATTTTCTATCAGATTTGAAAGAGCTCTATTATACCCATTGAAGTGCTTTGAAGCACCACTATCAATCAACCAAGTTCCCAAGGTATCCGGGGGAGAGGCAATAGAGAGGGAAGATAAGATAAAATTATTTTTTCTTGTTATCGACAACATTAGATTCATCATAGTTGGAGATTCTTGATCTTTTGGGAGGTCGACCATTTCCATGTTGAGTAGCAGGTACATTCATTTTTCTTTTGTTGTTGAATCTACCATTCCTTTGATTGTTGTTGCCCCTGAAACTGTTGTGGTTGTCATCATCATGAGGTGTATCCCTTCTATTAGGACACTCCCTGGCATAGTCGCCAAACTTGTTACAAATGAAGCATATTTCCTTCCTTTCATGTTTGAATTCCGGTCTTCTTTGACATTGCTTCTTTGAACCTGCATTGTTATTCCTTTTAGCAAGAGCGGAGAATGTAGTAGGATCATTCTTATTTGAAGGCATGTCCATTTCCATCATCCTTGTCTCTTATTGAGAACATCTAGTCAACAATTCTTCAAAACTTGGAATCATGTCGCTGTTGAGGATAGTGGTGTTGAACACGTGCCATTCATGAGGGAATCCTCCAAGGGAAATGAGAGTGATCTCCCTGTCAACAATAACTTCTCCTAGTAAAAGTAGATCATTTTTTTTATCTCAGTAATCCTCATGAAGTAGGATTGAATATCTTCACCTCTTCCCTTCTTTATGTCCTTCAATTTGTTCTTGAGAAAGAGGACTTGGTTAGCATTGCTAGCTTTGAACATGCCAACCAACCTGTCATATATCTCCTTTGATGTGTTCAAATCGGAGACGTAAGCAACTAAATGCTTATGGATAGAATCCTTGATGATCTTCTTGACTTTGACTTCACCTTTCTTGTACTTTGTCTTATTAGCAGCTAGTGCATTTGAAGGAGGTTCAATAATCTTTCCCTACCCATAGTCCATAATATCTTGCTCTTCTAAAGTCAAATCAAGAGACATCTACCATGCATGATAATCAAACGTATCATGAAGTTTGTCATCATATTTGACGTAGGATGTGGAAGCCATTAACTCTTGTCCTTGTCCAACAAATCTCAGTGATTGCTCTTTTCACTCTTGCTTGGGCTTTGTCTTCACCTCACCTCTAATACCATGTTAATTTTAGATAACAATGGTATGTTCTATTCTTAAGAGCAATTTACTTCAATTTTTAGCCCAATATCAATTTCCAAATTAGAAATCACATAAACATGACAATAAATGCAAATAGAACATAAATAAAAGCAGTAGAAGACAAGCCAGGACAAGAGGACACAAGATGTGGCGCATGCCAAGAACAAACCCCTACGTGGGGAAACCCTTTGATCAAGTCTTCTTATTATTCTTCAAAAATTTAGCAGAGAGAGAGAAGAGAGTACAATATACAAAATTCACTTGCCCAATCAAAGTCAAATATGTCCAATCAAACAACAATCATAGGAAGCCCTAACCAGAAAGTCAACATTGGTCAACAGGGCATAATTTCTCCTTCAAACCAGCTTGGTCAAACCCAGTCAACTCGGCCTCCAACGGTCATCCGAATCAGCGCAAAATAGTCCCGAAAATGACAGTCAAACTTGGTCAACGCAAAGGTCAATCCTATGGTCAACGCTTGTCAAACAACTATGTTTGCCTCAATTTCTGTGCCCATAAATGCACCCTGCCCAAACTGAAAATTCCACAAGAAAAACGCAGTCAAACACAATCAACTACAGCTCGGTCAACGTTGGTCAAACCCTTCCTGCAAGTTGGTCAATGCCCAAAATAGAAAACGCAGTATGTCCTTCGCACATGTGGAGAGAGAGAAGGTTGCCCTAAAGTTGTACGACCCAACCAGATGAGGAGAGAGAGAACTGTGTGAGAATGAATGATGTCCAAATGAGGTAGACGCACCTTCTATTCATATGCAATGTTGAGGATGAATAGACTTGACTTTTGGGCTTCTGAGCCTAAATCAGATTGTTGGTTGACCTTGACAATTTGTACATAAATGAAATAAATTCATAATTCCATCTGTACATGTCAGAATGAGATGATCTTTAGATCAATCCTACACCTCTCAGAAAGAGGAATCCAATAAAAATATCAATTGCATCATGTGAGTTGTCAAAGGTGGATTTTGGCCCTAGTTGCCAAATTTAACAAAGACTAAGACCCTTGACCTATTTGGCACTCCTAGACCAAGACACAAGTTCCCATTCATTGCTTCTCTTTCGTGTCCAAGTTAACACTTGGTCTAACTACTTGCCTTCCTTTGTACCTTAGTTATACTTCAGATCTCAACTTTCCTTTTCTCTTCTTTAGACCTGTAACTTCTCGGATTCCTTCAAAAACCTTAGCACGTTTGAATTATCAACTATGGAACCTTGATTCCCTTCGCTTTAGGTGGAGGTAGCTTCCTTGGCAACTCGGCTTGATATTGAACTTGTTCCCTTCCTTAATATGTCCTTCAAAGAAGATTGTGATACCTCAACTTCTACTACAATGGACAACACCCTTTCTTCGCACGCCTGACAAAATAAAACCCTAAAACAAACCTAAAAATACCTCTGCTCTTCCTTCCTTCTTCTCGTGGGCTATGAGACTCCTTTCTGAGTGAATCTCACACTTCTTATTGCAGACCAAAAATATGTCTCTGAAATGAGGCCGAGCATCCCTATTTATAGAGGTTGGAGCATCCATAATAGGCCGACTTGAACTGAGGATGAGCCGACATGTCTTTTGGAGCAAATTCATTATTAAATTAAGGTCGACTTGAAGGAGATGCTTAAGCTTGGTCTTGGAGGGCTATTTGACTCTTTCATTGACTCATATACAAATGAAACATGCCCAAGAAGGGTCCTTCATACATGACATTGACTCAATTTGATTTTGTGACCAATCATAAGGCTCACAATGTGAGTCATTACTAAAAATAAAATTCCTTGCCCATGGGACAAGCATTACAATAATAATTTTATTTTCTTCTTTACATCAATTACATAAAATCACAATTGCACGTCATTATGAAGATTGAAACTAGTTACAATTTTCAACACTCCCTCCTAACTAGGGAGGTATTCATAATAGTACTTGGTCATTCTCAATCTGAAGAATTCTCATAAGAAGAGTCGGATTGGTAACCCATCTGTATAGCATCATATCAACCAACATTGTCACATAGAAAGGCCTTAACTAATAGCTCTATCTCTCCACAGGATCTGAGTTCAATGCCGGCAAGACCAATGATGTATAGAAACCCTCATCATTGTCTCTCTCGAAACATACCCCACCCAGGTTCTCAAGGTGTGTTCCACTAGGATTATTCTTATTTTGGATTCCCAGTCCTCAAAGAATATCGGTCCTCTACAACTACTCTTATCTTGTATTCCTAACTCATCCTCAAAGAGCATCATATGCCAGACGTTTACCCAATCCTCCATTTTGTCTTCCCAAGTGAAGACAAGAATGGTGTGTCTATCTCTCTCCTCATGGCCTTCACTAAGACTTACGGCTATTAGTCTTGGTCTAGTGCATGACACATGAGATAGAGAACCACAACTATCACTCCCTCTTAACTAGGGATGACCAACCCATTCCATAAACGAATGTACCCAAACTCCCTCTTAAATAGGGACTTGACCAAGCTTCCTCTTGACCAGGGACTTGCTTCTATCAGCTCTCTAGGTGGAGATCATAGGACAACCAACTGCTTGTAGAACTCCTTCCTTTGATGTCATGAATTCCTTCTTTGTCATGGAGTCTACATCTTTTGGGACTTCTTCATAGGGCACAAACCATCCATCACTTTCATCCACGAGTTAGTGATTTCATCATCAAAAAGTGATCCATCAGTCCATATCAGGCTTTCCTTCATGCCATGTTGCATTCTTTCATGCCATGATGCATTCTTTCATGCCATGTTTCCTGAAGGAACTTCCTACTACATGGTCAACAGTGGTGGAAGACATCCATATCTCTTCCCTCGACAACCCTACATAAGCCCATCCAAATATTTGTTCAAAAATAAGAAATGAACACTTAAATCAAAATCACTTTTGTGATGGTCTTTCATCATGACATCTCCTAGTTTGCATCAACATCCTGCATATGCGTTGACACATCTCCAAAAGATATATACTATCAAGGGTATCTTTCTTTTTCAGACTTCATCAAAGTTTTCATATTTTTCATGAAGATATCCTAGTTTCTAGTCCTTGGATGTTGATTTCCTTTTCTATGGTTGCATATTCTACAATCTCTTCCTTCCTTTCTTCACAGATTTCATTCCCAAGAACTTTCAATATGAGTTCCTCCAATTATTGTCAACCACCTCATATTACATATGAGGACATATTATGTTGATTCCATCTACTGAATGTGTGAACCATGCCTTCCTGCATCCTTCGAAGGAGGATATTGTTTCTTTTGATCATGCTCTTGACATAGAGCATTTCTTCATGATACCTACAACCATATGACATGACTCTAAAATATCGAATACAAACATACATATCTTATTTTCCTTTAGGTCATCTTGGACTTTCTTTCAACAACTTCCTTGATTGAAAGAAATTCAATCCCTTGAACTCCTTCATCTCCTATGATATCATACCATCATCCCAGGAATTCCACAAGTTGGAATTCTTGATGAAACACTTACTTCGCCTCTAGATCGGTGAATCTTTTGATGAAGATTCCATCAAAGAATCTTTAGGATCTTGAGCATCCCTATCCAACAAATGTTTCCTTTTTGATTGATGAATGATGAGCTTTGTCTTGAATGACTTTTTCCTTTCCATAAGTGCCACTTATGCTTCTAATTAGGTTACCAAGAGCTATCCTTCCAAAGGTGACTGTTATAGTCTTTAATTTCAACCACCTTACATGCTTCTCTATGATGATGTCACAAGCCCTTGCTTTCAATGCTTCTATGTTGCCATGATGCATCCCATCATTGTTCTTAGTGAATCATGATAGCCATATCTTACAACAAAAGACTTAAAAACATGAAATTGAAAAGAACCTAGGTGAGGAAGACTATCTCAATCATAGTAGAGATCTCTTACTTCCTATTTCTTAGACTTCTTCTTTTCAGCGTCCTCCACTTCTTCAGTGATATGGGCTTCTTCTCTACCTCTTTTATTATTGTCCTTCTTAAGCTTAGGACAATCTTTCTTGTAATGCCCATATTCGTGCCATCCATAGCATTGAATCTTAGCCATATTTTCTTGAGAACTGTGCTTCCTGAACTTCCCTTTCATTTTAGTAAATGTTTGACCCCTTTCACTTGGTCCTTCATCTCTTTTTGCCTTCAACCTGTCTTCTTCTGTCTTGCATAGAAACCACAACTTGTTGAATGGGATAACTTTCTTCTCCTTACAGGAATTTGATACGAGGTTAACTTGTTCATTAGTTAATGCATTTAGAACAAAGGACACAATTTCATTATCAGATATCATCTCTCCTAGATCTTGCAGTTGAGTTCTTATTTGAGATGCTTTTGAGAGACATGAAGATATCTCTTCATCCTTTGATACCTTCAATTTGTATAGATCAAATCTAAGTGATATGACCTTTCTTATCGCACTTTTAGATAATAGTTCTACCAGCTTGTCATATATCTCATTTGATGTCTCCAGCTCTGCTATATAGGGAATGAGGGGATCTTTGGCAGACTCCATAAAAATCTCTTGAGCCCTTAGATCCCTTTCCATGTATTCAGATAGTGCTTGTCCTTCGGATGGTTTGGAGACTTTTCCATTGACAATAACTTCATTTTCTTCGAGGGCTATGTTTATCCTCCTTTTCCATGCAAGGAAGTTCGATGAACCAAGCCGCTTATAGATCTCCTTGCAAAATGAAGTCATTTTACTAGATTAGATTATAGAAGAAAAGGTACTTACTTGCCAAGTGAAGATAAAATCTTCAACTTGATCCCTTTGTTCATGATGATTGATGAAGATGTCTTGATGCTTCTTGGATGATCTTCTTCTAAATGAAATCCTTGTTTCAATAAATAAATAAATAAAAATTGTTTTTTTGATGATGACAATGCCTTTTGATCTAGCTTCCTTTGGACGAGTAGTCTTTTAAGATACTTGCGGATCCCAAAAATGCTTCTTTGATTGAACTAGGGTTTTTCTTCAAGATAATAATTTGATCTTTGTTCTTGAAGTGCTTCTCTTGGATGAATAGATTTCAAGTTACTTGAATTTGTAGATTTTGTCAACTTGAGTATTAGTAGGGTATTGGCCTTCTTTTGATGATGATTCAAGACTACTTCTTCGATCTTAGATTTTTTACTTTGCTTTGAAGTCCTTCGAGGTTAGATCCTTAAGTGCTTAAGTATCCCTTGATAAGATGCCCTTCCTGGAGATTGTCACCTTAGCTCTCTGATACCATGTTAAGATCTTTCTCTTTTGTTGATAACTGCTTGTGAATGCTTTTTACTTCTTCATATTAGGATCTTCTCTTTCTTTAGATTATTATAATGTTCTTCTTCATCAAACAACCACTAATGCATAAAAAACAAAGAGGCAAGAGACACATCATATAAGCTATCAACTAGGGCCAAAACCTCTCCCACTTGAGAGGAAAACCCAAACAAATTCTTCTTCTTATAAAGACTTCAATTGACGAATACCAAGACCAAGACCCTTGACCTATTTTCCACTCCAAGACCAAGACCCTTGACCTATTTTCCACTCCAAGACCAAGACACAAGTTCCCATTCACTGCTTCTCTTTTGTGCCCAAGTTAACACTTGGTCTAACTGCTTGACTTCCTTTGTACCTTAGCGATACTTCAAATCTCAACTTCCCTTTTCTCTGCTTCAGACTCGCAACTTCTCATCTTCCTTCACAAACCCTAAAACATGTAAATTATCAACTATAGATCATTGATTCCCTTCACTTTAGGTGGAGGCAGCTTCCTTGGTAACTTGGCTTGATACTGAACTTTTCCCTTCCTTACTCTGTCCTTCAAAGAAGGTTGTGATACCTCGGCTTCTACTGCAGTGGACAACACCCTTTCTTCACACGTGTGACAAAAGAACAACCCTAAAATAGACCCAAAAACACCTTTGATCTTCCTTCCTTCTTCTCGTTGGCTATGAGACTCTTTTCTGGGTGAATCTTGCACTTCTTATTGCAGACCGAAAATATGTCTCTGAAATGAGGCCGAGTTGCCCTATTTATAGTGGTTGGAGCATCCATAATAGGCCAACTTGAACTGAGGGTGAGCCATGTCTTTTGAAGCAAATTCATTATTTCATTTAAGGCCGACTTGAAGGATATGCTTGAACTTGGTCTTGGAGGGCTATTTGACTCTTTCATCGACTCATATACAAATGTAACATGCCCAAGAAAGGTCCTTCATACATGACATTGACTCAATTTGACTTTATGACCAATCCTAAGGGCTCACAATGAGAGCCATTACTAAAAATAAAATTCCTTGCCCATGAGATTACAATAATAATTTTATTTTCTTCTTTACATCAATTACATAAAATCACAATTACACATCATTATGAAGACCGAACCTAGTTACACTTTTCAACATTCCTAAGGTAGATTTTGAGTCCCTTTTCGAGGCTGACTTAGGCATGCTCTACGGCATATCCTGAGGCAATTTGTTCAACGTGTTTGAGGCGCTGCGTTGAGGTAACTTGAGGCGCAAGTTAGAGATGTTCTTATTGCTGAGTGAGGCTCGTGTAAAGGATTTTTCAAGCAATTATTAGGTTTTGGTCAAAGGTACGAGTTAGAATCTTTCTTTTGTTTTTAGACTATATATCTTTAAGGATCTCTACATATTGCAAATTAGAAGTGAGAGTTACAACAATATGCATATTGGACATATCAAAATTTAAGGAGCAAACCTAAAGTTGATGATGCAATGAAACAACAGTTGATGAGCAACAATGGTTGAGTAAGAGGACAATGATAAGAGATTATAATTGTTGAGATTGTTCAATATTGTTGTAAGTGGGTCATTATCTCTTAGTATGAGAACCCACATAATTTAATCTTTATCTCTATATCATTTTCTTTAGGGAGTTGCTGCACCTTCAGGTGGTGGCCTAGAGATAGGGGGTTGTAGCTCCTACCAATAGTGGCCGGTAAATAATCAGGAGTTGTAGCTCCTACTAGTAGTGGCTAGTAAAACCAAAAGTTGGAGCTTCCTTCGAAATCAAAATAAATTGTTAAGATAAATCTTGTGTATCTTGGATGTGATGTGATTGGTTAATGCTCTGTGATACTAAATTGTAAGAAAATGTGAAACACTGATTCACCCCCCTCTCTGTATTTCCAGAGAATCACTTTGTAAATGGCCATGTTTAGGGCATGTTTGGCATTTAAACTTAAAAGGGTATGCTTTCGTAATCTACTTGTTGATTCCATTCATATCATTCATGTTGCGGGATTATCGATTTCAGTAAGGGTTTAGATAGAACCAAATAAGTACAGAAACATGCATAAATGATGAAATTTCTCTGTGGTTACCTCTGAAGATATTTAAATGTTTTCCCATTAGGATTGTTACAGTTTCCACACACAAATAATTGAAGAATTCTAAGGGTTAGTAAATCATGACCCAAATTTGCACCTCAAAGAAATCTTTAAGCTAGGGATCAAAACCCGCACCCCATTGTCACATTTTAAGCTAGGGATCAAAACCCACACCCCAGTGTCACATATAAAGCTCCGGCGTGGTCAGGAAATATGGCCCTCCCTAAAAAATTCTCTGCCCTCTTTGATTGAGAAGAATGAATAATACTTTTGCACATGCATTAATAGGAATTTCCAAGTCACCACTACCCACCAACAAAGACATTCTAAGCACCAGAGGTCCAGAAAACTCGCCAGAGCTCTCTTGCTGAGGAAGTTTACATTCTCTTTAAATTTGTCAGAGAGAATCTCCACATGTAGTGATGCCTCTATTTTTCTCCGGCATCCTGCCACCACTATAGGAAGCACTTGTTCTTTGCTTAAGCCTTCACTTTGTTTGTTTGCTTGGGAAAATTCTCTCCTCTCATTTCACTGTACATTGATCCACCCACCATTAGTACCTCTGCCCAACAAAACACCTCTGAAGAAGGGATCGGTGGGTTCCCTTCCTCTCATTCTCCTCTGATCAAGAACAGCAGCTGGAGTTAAGGTTAAAAAGGCTAATATTAGAAGCAAAAACCTTCAAGGAACACTGCAAATATTAGTCAGATCTGTCCTTCTCAATTGCAAATATGATCTTAGCTGCAAAATACTGAAAATGGGATCTACAGATCCCAATGCTGATGCAAGCAGAAACAGAAGTCACAAACAATCAACACCAAGGAGATCAACACAAAATGGGAAAATTTAGAGAGTGAAATGCAGGTCATAGATTGAGATTACCCATTTCTTCTTATAGTATACCAGGGTGTTCACACTAGAGTTAGCACTGTTCAGTGCGCTGTTCAATTCCATTCTTCTCCTACCATCAAATTGAAGTTTCAAAAAGACAGACATTCACATACCTTCTTCGTTAGCACTGTTCCTTGGTGGCAATCAGCTGAGAGAAAATTCGCATACATTCTTTGGCTTAAACCTTCCTCTGAATTCAAATTGACCATGAACCAGGATCGTATAGCATGAAGTCATTCTTTATCACACTTTTTTCCAGAAATGATGCAGATAAAACATGTATCCAGCTTTCAATCATTTCAAATTAGTGGAATGCAGCCAGAGAATTTGCAATGCCTAATCTTCGTGAGCCGCACTTCATGTCGCAAATGATCACACACAATCCCATTAGGTGTCCTGTGATGTTATAAGATACAGTTCACAATTTCTGGCCTATAATAGCTTTTCAAAATATGATTGACTTATTTTAGGCCAATATATATCACCGCTTGCATTACCAATTTTTATGCCCTGGATTCCAGAACCCTCTGGATTCCAGAACCCTCTGCTATAAGGGGAGAACATGTTACCATAAAAAGGTAAAATGAACACCTGCGCCCAGACTGTGCTCTCAATGCTAAAGCAATGAGAATCTGTAGCCATATTGTTCGTTTTGTTCAGCATCACCAGTAATCCCCACAAGAACAAAATCCATCTCTGAAATGATGAAAACGATTTGCATCTCTCATAATTATCTCTCGCTTTACTATCTTGGAGATGAATTTAGTGGCGTTGTGACAGTCACCACATACACGAAGGTTTTTTATGATCCTGACAGGAGTTCCAGGGCTTGTGTTAATAAGCCCAAAAACAATGGCCAGTTTCTCACTATGACTAGAGAGCATATGTTCCTTCATCTCCTCCTCGACATCATGCAGTGCAAATTTTGTGTCAGGAACATACCCTGCAGCCTCCATCTGCTTAGCCAAAGTCTCCCATGTTGCATAAATTTCCTTTGATTGAGGATGTGATCTGTCTCCCACAACAAACGTGTGAACCCTGTTATTTAACTCAATAAAGCTGCATCCCGGTGTCTTTTTCAGGTGTCTATCCTTGATCATTGCTCTCACTTTTACTACACCATCCCATCGGCCCGCTGCAGCATACATGTTTGACAATAGCACAAAACGTCCAGAGTTCATAGGGTCTAAATTAAAAAGGCGTTCTGCTACACGTTCTCCCAGCTCAATATTGCCATGGATTCTACAGCCACCAAGCAAAGCTCCCCATACATCAATAGAAGGTTCCAATGGCATCTTTTCAATGAAATCTTGTGCTTCATCTAGATGTCCGGCACGACCAAGAAGATCAACCATGCAGGTATAGTGCTCTGTTCTGGGAGTAATGCAATAATCTTGAACCATGCTATTAAAATATTGCCAACCCTCGTTTACAAGGCCACAATGACTGCACGCAGACAATAGAGTCACAAAAGTTATATGGTCTGGCTTTACACCAGTCTGCTGCATCTCATAAAAAAGCATAACAACATCCTTGCCACGGCCGTGTATACCATACCCGTCGATCATTGCACTCCATGAGACCACATTTCTTTCAGACATATTGTCAAACACTCGGCGGGCAATTTCTAGACTTCCACATTTAGCATACATATCTATGAGAGCAGTAGTCACAAAAGAATCTACCTTCAGTTCATTTCTAATAATCCGGCCATGGATTATTTTACCTTGTTGCAGACCTGCTAAATGAGCACATGCCCTGAGCACACTTGACATGGTGATCAAGTCTGGCATAAATCCTTCCCACAGCATCTCATTGAAGAACGTCAAAGCCTCATGGGCATAATCTCCACTCTGGGCATAACCGGCAATCATGGCACTCCACAAAACCAAATCTCTTTTAGGCATTTTGTCAAACAGTCTGCGCGCAATCTCCATACTATTGCATTTCGCATACATGTCCACTAATGCAGTTCCAACCACTAAATCCAACTCAAATCCGCTCTCAATTATGTCCTGTTGGATCTCTTTCGCTAGTTGCGTACTCTCCACTAAATCAGCACAGGCTGGAAGAACACTGAGGAAGGTAGTCCTGTTGGGTTTCACGTTTTGCATTTTCATTTGATGAAATACCTCCATGGCCTCTTTAGCACGTCCATTGCCAACATATGCGGCAATCATTGCATTCCATGAAATCACATTTCTTTCAGACATTTTCTCAAACACCTGGCATGCATCCTTTATCTGCCCACACTTTGCGTACATGGAGATTAGAGAATTTCCCACACAAACATCCAACTCGTACCGACCTTTCACTATGTCATCATAAATTTCCCTCCCCTTTTGTATAGCTGATAGAGAAGCACAGGCCTTGAGTACAAAAGGGAAGGTATACTTGTTCGGTTCTACAAGTGCTTTCCGCATTTGGTAATAGAGATTAAGTGCTTCTTCATAGAAACCGTGGGTGGCGTATCCTTTAATCATTGCATTCCACAACACAACATCTCGTTTGTTTGTTATTCTGTCAAACAGTTGGTGTGCATTGTCCATTGAGACACTGTGCTTGGCATACATATCCACAAGTTTGGTTTCCAAGAAATGGAAATTGTGTTGATGAAGTCCAGCAATGAAGATTTGGGCATGGAGCTGCTTCACTGATTTCAGGTTACTGCAATTTTGCAGAAGAGAAGCATATGTCTCGGGTTTGGGTTGGACAGAAATGCCAACTGCTGCTGATGACTGGATCAATGCACACTCTTCTCCTACTTGTATGGATTTAAGAGTAACAACTACTCCATTCGGAAACCTCAAAGCCTTATGTCGCGTTACTGCTTTCATCTGCTAAAACTTGTCTGTGAATCATTTCAAAATATAGAATATAATTTTGACTACAATGTTTTAAAGAGTTGAACTAAGTCAAAGAATCTTCATTCTAAAACCCTGTAATTCCATGTCGTGAAGTTGCATAGCTCTTACAGGCAAAACATGGAACATCTTGAAGTATTTCCACGTTTACCATCGACATAACCACTCTTAATATGAGATCGAAAAACCATTGCAAACTAAGCGGTAGCCTACAAACTAAGTGGAGCAAGCCTGTAATATTGGGTGGAAGCCCAGAGCCGTTCCCAATATTGGGTCGAATCGTGCTTTTGCATAATTGTCATCAGATTGATGGCGAGCTTGTCGTTTATTTTCATGGTGCCATTATATATGGGTTCTACCTAATAATTGTTTTCGGTACTCTTCTCAATGTGGTTTAAATATATTATGCAGTAGTCTAAACATTCATTCATACTTTTTTCTCTCGTATACAATCCACTCTAAATTTTAGAATGGATGGAATTTGAAATTTCAATCACAAGGAAAGTGTTTTTTAAGGTATTGGATTAATTTAGGTATTAAGTAATGGAAAAATGTAATTTCAAAGATGGTTATTAAAAAAAGTCAAAAATAGAATGTTTGGCACATATATTATTGAATTAAGGTTGAAGAAGGTTATGATTTTTAAAAAAAATTGAGGAATAACCTTACGGAGCTAAAGTTTATGGATGCTAATAGCATTAAGCCATGCAGTCGTGTGTATCAATTCATTAACAACCTATTATAATTGACATTACTCCTTTACTAATAGCCTTCTTGTGAGATGGCCTTAGGGAGCCTTTCCTTCTTGCCAAAAGGTCTAAGGGAACCTTAATATGGCCACCCCTCAACTTGAGGTTGAGTTTATTGGACTTGGTAGCTTTAGTTATTTGAGAAGGCAATGACAACCATATTTCCACTAAATGTATTGGGAAATTTTACTCAAAGTCTATGTGGTAATGATAAATGAATCTCTTATAAACATTGGTTTTGATGAAAATGTTATTGTTTATGACTAGTTCAAATGAGACACGCTACTTTGATATTTCATTTATTGGATTCCACTTGATTTTATTATAAATGTCTGAGTTAAGAAAGTTTTGGGATGCTTGCTTATGTACAACTCCTTGTACCGTAAAAATGAGATTTTTTATTTGTTTTCAGAGAAGACTCTCATTGTACTATATTTGTTTGTGGCCTTTAGATTTGTTGTAATACCCATGTAGTGTTATCTCCTAAGGGGAGAGTTTATTCATTGACCAAGTTGCTTAGAAGTTTGTTGCCATATTCAGGCTGAATTCCAAAAGGCCCTTGCAATTTTGGTATTTTTTGGAGAACAAGTCATTCACCATCAAGCTTCATATGTCATGAGACACCTAAGTTCTTCAACCCTCGGCCATAGGTTTGTCTTTGGGTTAACCTAGTGATTCGCAGGCTTGAAAATTTTGTCCACATCCAAGTTAGGGGTAAAGTGTGAAATTAACTCATGGGGCACATAAATATCTCAAACTCATGTTTTTGATGTTAATTCCCTAATCACATAATGATGGTTAAGATTGAGTCCTCATCACCTCTAGACATTATTGCTTTGTAGGCCTGTAAATCCTCATTTGATTTTAATAATGATGATTGGGTTCAAATTATTCATAAGTATTCTCACAATAATAAGGTCACCCCTGCTTTAAAGGTGATGTCATCTGACCTCAAGGGATTACAGGGATGACCTCAAATAGGCTCGTGGCATTGATTGCATGGAATTAAGGATGTTTTAGGTCATCTTAAGCCACCTTCTCTAAGGGGGTTGAGGGTGATGGGGCCAATTTCCACCCATGTAACTACATTCTTAGTTAAAATGGGAGGTCAAAGATAACCTTAAGCACTCTAAGTGTTGTTGCTTCATTTTCTAGTGAGTGAGTCAAAATCACCCAATGTATCTACACCACATATATCATGAACAAAATGTCCACAATGTCTAATAAATATTATAACTTAAATTATTTCTTATTTTATTAAGCATTAAACAACATCATCAACAAACAATCAATCTAATAACATTCATCCCACATTAGACAAATATTTTTAAGGAGGATTCGCATGGGGACTCCATTTCTTAGAAAATCTTAGAGAATGCTGATGAATGAGAAGTTAGAATTGCAAGCGTTTACAACCTTTGGGGTTTCATATCTATAAATTTGTGTCCTACAGTGTTCAACAATCCTAGTAGCAAAGTTGAGGTTTGTCCTTTCCACAAGGAACTTCAATTATACTATGAAAAATACAACAACTTCCTAGCTAGTTCTGATCCTTCAATTGACTTCTATGGTCAAATTGTTTAATCTTATGTCTATTCATCTCTCTAATCCCTCTCAACTTGTAGTCCTCTTTCTTATGGGCCATTTCAGAGAGTCGGTTAGATCAATTGGGTTATATTTTCTATCCTTTAATTATGAAAATGGGTTAGCTTCCCTTTTGGTAATTGACACCACTATCCAATCAACACATGTTGACCGTCAAATACCATGTAAAAATTCCTTTCTCACTTACATCTATCTAATTTACTTAATACTACTGACAAGGATTTCACAAGCCTTTAACCCATGCAGTCATTGAATATTAACACAAATATCCTTGCTTTGCCATTAACATATGTTCATTAGTTGATTCAAATGATTCATTATGTTATTCAACTTCATTGTTAATTTTCATTTAAGTTAATTATTTTGTATTGGTCAATTGATTTGGTTCAATAAGCTTTCTCAATAAATTAGACTTCAAGTCCTTAAATTTCTCTCTAGTTGATCGAATTTTGGATCAAATCTCCCGTTTTTGGGAATTATTTGGTCCCAGGAAACTTATTATCTCTAAAGAAGATGAGGAAAATTGTCCTTCACCTCCTCTAACAAACACCATTTGAATTTTGTAGGAACTTGGCCCTTTAGACCAATTTTTAACAACTCTTGTTTATTTATGCGAGTTTCACGATTTAGCATCTTTTTCGAACTCCATTTATACATTTGGAACAAAGTCTTCAACTTCTAGCAACATTGGCAATTCTCCCTCCCCCTCATGAAGCATGGAAGATTCAAAAAGATTCAAAGTCTATGCATTGATAATAGAGTGGATTCTTATATATGAGGACAACTACAATGAAAAGTTTAAAGCATCCCCCTCCAAATCCCCACCTACTATGTAATTCAAAGGGACAATAGCTCATGGATTTTAGCTTCTTACCTAAACTTTGTATCTATTGCTTACTAAGGTGTAATCACACCATATCTCCTAGTTGGAATAGTTTAGATACTCTATGTCCGCCATGCCTCTCCTTATACCTCTATTGTGCTCTTTACAAATTCTCTTCCATTTACTTATGCATATCTTGAATTCTTTTAGCGAACCTTATGGATTTCTATTGATCATCATCTTGCTCCATTGACTTCTTTAGTGATTTGATCAAATGAAATTTCAATTGGTGTCCAAGGGAAAAATGCCAAAAATATTTGAAATAGTTACTTACCACTAGAACTATGAACTATGTGATTATAATAATGTTGTATATAAGATAAGATCTCACCCCAAATCTTTGGTTGCCTTCTATTAAACCCCCTCATGAAATGAACAACAATATTGTTGATCACTTCCATGTGTCGGCTAGTTTGTAGATGGAAGGTTGTACTTTTTTTCAACTTAGTGTACAATATATACCATAACACTTTCTAAATTAAACTTAAAACTTACTATCTTTGTTTGAAATAATGCATTTAGGAAAATCCAAAATGCACCTGTATTACATGTAAAAAGAAATTCATTACTTTTCTTATCACAAATGATACCATGCCAATTCACAACTCTTAAGTGATTGACATCAAAGATATTAAAAATCAACATTAACCACCCATAAATGCAAAAATTATGGAGAAAACGCTAGTTATTCATGGAGGATAGATCAACCTTTCAATTGAACAAAATGGAGAATCATGTGGGGTTAGCTCTATTCATGTGGCACAAAGTTATGCCATTGCCCAAGACTTGGTTTCTCCTTCCTAACATTACCAAATATGTGTCCATTACCATGCCCCAACATTGAAAAGGAGGCAATCTTGAAAGCACAACAATTTCACCCCATTTATGCCCAATATACATATTGGGCATAAATGGTATCAAATTCTTGTGCTTTCAAGAATGTGTCCTTTTCAATTTTTGGGCATGGTAATGGACACATATTTGGTAATATTAGGAAGGAGCAACCAAGTTTTGGGAAATGGCATAGCCTTGTGCCACATGAATAGAGATAACCCCACATGATTCTCCCTTTTGTTCAATTGAAAGGTTGATATATCCTCCATGAATTTTGCATTTATGAGGTGGTTAATGTTGATTTTTAATGTCTTTGATGTCAATCACTTAAGAGTTGTGAATTGGCATGGTAACATTTGTAATAAGGAAAGAAATGAAATTATTTTTACACATAATATGGGTGCATTTTGGATTGCCTAATTGCATTATTTCAAACACACACACACACACATAATTCTAAGTGCACGTCAACATCCTTCTCATGAGCCCCCTAGGTCACGGACATCTCATGTTGCTCATAATAGTATATGGTCACTCAAGCAACAAATAAATTTCGTAATCTATCCTTCTCCTTTAGAACTAGTCCTTATGTCAGTCATTGCAAAGGAGCTAGCACATCTTATGGGGAACCCACTACACCATATGGTAGCCGTAATATTTCTTGTGGAAAATCTCATACTTCCTATAAAGTAGCCAACACCTCTTATGTGGGGTCTACTACTTCTTAGGAAGGTCCATCATCTCCTGACCCATACCTACCCCCCCCACCCTTCAATGAAGGTGCCCCATAAGCATGCCCATCCTATGAAGGATCCTTTTCCCTCCTAACCCTGGTCTTCCCCTTCCCCAAACATGAATTAAGTTCAACCTCTTTCTTCTTAACTTGATCACTTGATCAAATTTTTTCTCAAAAAAAATCCTTCCAACTCAATTAATCAACCACAACAAAAGAAAGGAAAAAGGAAGAAGGGAAACAACAACACCAATAACAACAATAAAAATGAGAACCAAAGCCAAGCATGTAATCAACTAAATATCCCTCATAGTGTTGGGTGAAACAATAATACCAATAACCATGATAAGGATTATCCCAACAATAATTCCACAAATGGGGAAAACAATCAAGTTAAGATTCATTATCCTTATACCATTTATGAGACTTACGTACCTTATAAACATCATTGTCTAGATATACCCAAAATTCAACACATGCAAGGATGAAGGGTAATTAGAATATCAACCCCCCACTTAGAAATGTTAACCCCCAAAAGCAAACCCTAAACCTCAACCACCCATGGTCTTGCATAATCCCTTCACTTGACAAAACCTAGTGGCCAATGATCAAGATGCCACCACATCCTCATCTTCTTCCATCCCACCTAAAGTTGGAAAGTTTCCTTTCAAGGTCATATGCATGCTCACTTGCAACAGCATTCATCTTCAAATACAATTGTACGTGTAATATCCTTGGCCCTCAACCAAGAAACTCTACAAACCACACAACCCAAGTACCACAACTTTTTTCCAGTAGAAGCATCAATCCCTTGTATAATTTCAAACCCTAGCTCATCTTTGGAGCCCCTGTGACCACACCAACTTACAATTGGTCCTCTGAGTCCATTTAATACAGTTGTTCACCTCTAACTAATTACGCCATAACTGCCATGGTCCATTCCTATACTTGGCATCAATTTGTAAATTTATGCAATGCAATTCTACATGCCCAATGCATGCAATACCCAACACACATATATTAAATTAGCCATTAACCACATTTAATGAGTTAGTTACATTCATTTAATGAATTATGCGCAACATAATTAACACACATAAATACCTAACCTTGACTATGGTTTTTAAGAAAAATAGAATATAAATATAGCAAAACACATAAATACAATAAAATTCCACAATGAACACTTATATGAAGGAAAACCAACTAGCTATAGACTCTCCATGTTCCAACCAACCATAGACAAGTGGTTCATAAATCTCAACCACGGGTCACCCTCAAGCTAGGACTACAACTCCATAGGCAGCAATTTATACACTAAAAATGAATAAGAAACATTTTCCTAAGCACCAACTATAATAGCCCTAGTCTTCAGCCACAAGTTCACTTTCCCCCAACCTACACCTAAGTGGTGCAACCTGAGTCCCTTAGTGGTTCCCACCATCCAGGGTGCCTTACAACCAACCATAAATTGCCTCAAACTACAACTCTAGGAGTTTTGTTGCTCTCTAGGTGTCCAAGTGCCCTACTAGCCAAACCAAATAATCCCTAGACAGTAGCACAGTCCAATCCCATTACTCATTGACTATCTTTGAACTGAGTTCCACTAGAATTTCATGGCCACCAAGGCTCACTAAAACCAAGATGCATCCAATTTGATGTGATTATATGAATAACCATGCCTTCGTCAATTTTAGAGTCCAAGCCTAGGACTCACTAACTAACTCCACCATCCAACCATGAATGGTTGAATGAGTAAATGACCCCCCTCATAGGAAAAATATCACCTTTTATATGCATGGATTTATCTTGCCAAATGGCACCCTCTAGATACATGTGGGCCCTGGGTTCCTTTTCACCAAAACACCACACAACTATTTCCCCTGTCCATGGAGTTACGCCCCCCATACTGTATATCGTGGAGTGGGATCCACATAGTTTTTATTTTATTAATATATGTATATGTACAATATTTACATCACAAATACATTTACAAGCTCTTCGGCCTCACAACCATTAAATTCGTATCTACATGGAAACACTTGCCCTAAAACATGTATACATAAATGCATGGCCATGCTGGCCCCGAAAATAACCTCGGCTCACTAACCTAGTAGTCATATACAACTGGATCACCAACATAATATCATATGTATACATAGTTACATTATCATAAATGGGCAGACGTATTACATTCCTCCCCTCTTATTTAGGCATTATCCTCAGTACATCCTATATACATGTATATGCAACATATCAGTAAAAAAGATGAGGGTATTCCTCCCTCATTACATCTTCCTTCTCCCAAGTTGCATCCTCAGGACCACTCATGGTTCACTACACCTTTACCATATTGAATCATATGTGAATCAATAACATGATTACTATTGGTTGTGTGTTATATTCTTTCTATGACTAGCCCCAGTAGTGAAGCAGAGGGGGGTGGCCGTTCCCCCCTTCATTGTGCTGGGGGGGTCACAGGAGGGGCAGAAACCCACCATGTTGGGAGGTTGGAGGGGGGTGGTAGCCCCCCTCTATGGGGTCTGGGGCAGTGCCCAGGGGAATGTTTTCTTGGACCTTATATTAGGTGGGCGGACCTACCTATGATTTTGTGCATAGTTTTCACACATGGTTTTAGGCATGATGGTTTTCTGCCCATGGTATTTTATAGATTGGTCAAGGGAACTACGGTTATGTTCTAATCCAGGTTTATGGATTAGGGTATATGGATGCTTCGGCATGTATATATATGTATTGTAACATTGAAATGAATATAATGAAAAATCAATCTGGTAGTCCTAGTTTTGGGATCCAGGGGAAAATCCCTATGTATATATGTTTATGTTTTATGCTCTCGTTGTTGTTTATTTTTTTATTTTTAGAATTTATATGTAGGTAATTTATGTACGGGGTTAAAACCTACATTTGGTATCAAAACTATTTTGGCTTCAAGGGGACGTTTTTGTTGCTAAGGAGTTTTGCTTGGGCCTATGGTAGACCATGTTCAGTGGGAGATATTCGGGATTGGTTCTTGTGGTGAAAGAAGATGGTGAGCAGTGGAAAGATGGAGATCGAGAAATTTAATGGTCAGAGTTTTGAGTTGTGGAAACTCAAGATGGAGGATCTGCTGGTGGATAAAGATCAATGGACCATGGTAGATCCGGGTACTAAACCAATGACAATGTTAGCTGAAGACTGGGCGAAGATGGATCAGAAGGCAAAGAGCACAATATGGTTGTGTATCTCAAATTCAGTATTGTTGATTGTATCGGGGGAAGCTTCGGTGAATGATTTGTGGTACAAGTTAGGGACTTTGTACCAATCTAAGTCTCTGGTGAATAAACTGTTCCTATGGAAAAAGATGTATAAGAATGAAGGATGGAGACCCAGTGATGGAGCATATGAACGCCTTTAATATTGTGGTAATCCATTTGTTATCTATTGATATAAAAAAATCATATGAAGATAAGTGCATCAATTTGTTGTGTTCTCTACTAGATTCGTGGGATAGCTAGAATGTTGCAATAGGTAGCAATGCAACTGCCTTGCAGTTTGATGAAATAGCCTCATCCTTACTGTCAGAAGAGATGAGATGAAAAAATATGGAGGATCAGAATGGTGATGCCTTGTATGTACGAGGACGGTCCTAGAACATTAAAAAAAAAAAAATCCTCGAGTGGGAGATCTAAATCTAGAGGGAGATCTAAATCTCGAGGAAAACATGTAAAGGTGTGTTAGAAATGCGAGAAGGAATGACACTTCAAAAAGGACTGTAGATACAAAGATCCTGAGAAAGGGAAGGCATCTGATTATGATCCTTGTGCAGAGGTGAAAACCACCTTAGATGAAGGTGGGGATGTATACTTGGCTTCTTCTTCAAGTACACATGTAGATCATGAGGCATGGTTGATTGACGCAGGTGCACCCTTTCACATCACTCCCCATAGGGAGTGGTTCTATGAGTATGATAAATATGATGGTGGTGATGTCTTTTTAGGGGATGACAGGAAGGCTAGAATCGTTGGTTGTAGAAAAGTCAAGTTGAAGTTGCAAGGTGGAAGGATTAGAACACTTCCGAGTATTCCACATATTCCTGCATTGGCCAGAAATCTAATTTCTATAAGCAAGCTGGATGATGCAGGTGTAAAAACAATGTTCCAGAAAGATACTTGCAAGATGATTTAGGGAGCACTGGTATTGATGCGGGGATTTTGGATTGGAACTCTGTGCAAGCTTAAGAGTAGCATTGTTATTGATGGGTGCAACAATTCTTTGGTTCCTGAAAGTGGAACAGAAAATCTAGTGGTCTCTGGAGAAAAGACCATGCTATGGCATCAAAGGCTTGGACATATTGGAGAGAATGGCCTTCAAATACTTCATGGTAATGGTATGGTAGAAGGTATGTCTAATTTCTCTTTGGATTTTGATTTCTATGAAAATTATATATATGGGAATCAAAATTAGGCGAGTTTCCCCTCTGGTGTTAAAAGGGTGAAACATATATTAGAGCTTGTGCACAATGATGTGTTTGGACCTGTGTTGGTTCCATCACTAGGTAAGTTTGTGTACTATGTATCATTTATAGATGAATTCTCAAGGAATACATGGATATATTTCCTCAGGAATAAATATGAAGTCTTTGGCAGGTTTAAAAAATTTAAGACTCTAGAGGAAAACCAGACAGAGAAGAAGATAAATGTGCTGAGGACAAATAATGGTGGAGAGTTTTGCAAGAAGGAATTTGAAGAGTTGTGTAAGAAGTGTGGTATAGCATGAAAAAAGACTACTCCATACACACCTCATAAATATGGAGTTGCAGAAAGAATGAACATGATGTTGACAGAAAATTGATCCATAAATTGTCATGGATATTCCATTGGATAGTTCATCACAACAGAACTGATAATATTATATTAAAAAACTGAGATTCTACACTATTACAATTTTATTTAATTTCTAGATCTGTAAAATTAGTTGTAATTAGTTCTTGCATGTAAAAGTAAATCAAGAAGAAAAGTAGAGAATGACAAAATAAGCTCACACACACATAATACACAAGATATGCTCTTTGGGAAACCCTTTCGGGAGAAAAACCTAGCTGGAAGGTGAGATTGCTTCACTCTCTTTCTCTGTTTGGAAATATGGTTGCACATACAAAGAAGTAATGTATGTGGCCCATGGGCTACTAAAGTGCACATATCCTCTCTATGTGCTCTACTTCCTATCTCTTTTGGCTATATTATCTCAACTATGGAACAAAATTATCTTGAAAGAATGGAATGCCTCTTCCTCCTAGTGGCCCGATTATAACACAACTCGATAGCCTACTAGTATTTAAGTTTGACTACATCAAATCTTAACTAAAGTTACAAAATAGATTCTTCTAGATTCTTTTACATCACAAACATGTGGTTAGCCCCTTTTCCATGAATAATGGGGGTTGATGCGGCATCCTTCCAAACTACAGGTATGAAAACAAGAAGGTCAACTCTTGAGTGGCATAACTTTTGCATACGGACTCCGATTGATGTGATTCTTGCACCGTTGGAAATATATCTATGTATAGAATAGCATGAAAATGTGCAAAACTTGAGCGACAAATTTGTACCCAAAAAAAATCGTTTGATGCCTCAAAACACTACCGAAAGGTTTCAGACCCCATTTCGCCAAACTGGGTCCTACTAGTAAAAATGGTCCCGTGAGTTTATTCCTCCACCTTTTCCACTCCAAATGCATTGATGTGGATGAAAAAAAATATAATGATCCAATTCAGATCACACCTCCCCATTTTGGGAGGCTTTTGGTCCCCAAAAGCTTTTACTAAATGAGGTGAGGAAATTTTTCCTCCACCTTCTCTTTGGTGTACCATTTAGCTTTGCCTGGAAGTTGTTCCTTAAACCCAATCTACCAAAGGTCTTGCTGCCCTTGTCTTGTAGTTCTGGACCTCTTCTACAAAATTGTATCTTCTTTCAACTCTACCTGAGCGTCTGGTGTCAAATCCTCCATAGAAGGTAGGACATGTTCCTCTTCTTGATCTAGCATGGAAGGCTCATAGAGTTTCAAATTATCTACATTTACAATTGAGTAAATGGGCATATATGGTGGTAAACTAAGTCGATAGGAATTATCACCCACCTTTTCCAATATCTCAAAGGGACCATACCATAGAGCCTTGATTTTCTTACCAAGCCCCTGCGGGCTCTCCTTGTTCAACTGTAGCCATACTCTGTCTCCCACCTTGAATGATTTCTCTGTTCTGTTGTTATATACCTAGGGGGGTAATATGGGGTACCGAGGGAGGTACCCAAGGTAATAATGTAATAATGGGATGGACCATAGTAATAAATAAGGTGGTTAACCCATGTCATGTAAGGGACCACAAGTAGTTAATAATAATGTAATGG
>APFE030092456.1:46569-67244 GCA_000404065.3 Pinus taeda
CTTGTGGAGTATTCTCCTTCCTTAAGGAGTGAATGTATGGTGTTGCCCTACCTTAAGGGTTTGATCAATAAAGTGAATCATTATATCTATTTCTATCTTGTTATTCTTGGGTTATTTCTATTATCATAATATTCCGGTTTAGAGCTACAACAAGTGGTATCAGAGCACTTTCTTGGGCAAAAAAGTGGAGATTTTTTTTTTACTTTTTGCAGGATTTCGGGGGCGTCGAGTTTATAGATCACATTTGTATGTTTTGGTACAAGATCTGCAAAATCTAATTGCAGATCTGGATTCTATGTGAAAAAATACCCTATTTCAAAAAAAAATCGGTCGAATCGGAGTCCGGATGAAGGAGATATCGCTGATCTAAAAATCAGTGGGTTGCAGACAATTTTTCAGGGCAGCGAGTTTGCGACGCAGATCTAGATGTCCTGGTGAAATATCTACAAAATCTAATTGTAGATCTGGATTCTTTGTGGAAAAATACCCAAATTCAAAAATAAAATCAGTTGAATCGGAGTCCGGATGAGGGAGATATCGTTGATTTAAAATCAGCTCTTTTTTCAGAAATTTTGGGTGACGACGGGAGAGTAGCAATGCAGATCTGAAATTCCAGTGTCTGAATCAGGATTTCTATCACATGGGCAGATGCAGAATGATTGTTCCATTTCCAAAAACAGGTTATAATATAGATTCTGAGCAATATTGACAAAACTGTGACAATTTCAAATTTTCGCCAAGTAAGTGAATTTTTTCAAACATTCATGGCTTCTAGCAAGGAATTTTTTACAGGGAATGATAGTGGTATGACTATTGAAGAACTCATAAAGGGAAAAAAGCGTATATATGGGACACTTTGGAGGGATTTAGTGTGGTTTAGTTTTGAAGATGAGGCTGCCAAATGGTGGTACTCACTTGACAAGAAGCAGTTGACCAAACTTTCAGATGTAGAATTTGAACGAGTCCTTTTAGACAAATGGTCTCGGGCTAGGAAAAAGGAGAAGGAGACACATAAGGGGTTATTTCCTACTGGTATATCCTTATTACAGGTTCATGGATTGATTCAGAAAGAAAAGATCATTGTTTCTATAAATCCTAGTTGCAAGCATAATTTCATCAATGTTAATTTGGTAAAAAAATTGCAAGTTCCAACAAAAAACATTGAAAATACACAAGTTGATGATGAGAATGTTCAAATGTACAAGGATTTGAAGATTTCAATGGATAAGTATATGTTGCATAGTGATTTTTATGCTTCAGATATGGATAACATAGATGTTGTTTTGGGATACCCTTGGATGAAATCAGTAGGTACTATCAATATTAATGTACAGAAGAAATTCCTGAAGCTCTGGTATAAAAAGAAGAAAATTACATTACAAGATATTTCCATTAATAAACAGATAGAGTCCAAGGAGGCTAAAGCAAAAGATGTTCCAGGGTCTGACATATCAGATGATGAGCAGTTGATGGTCGAAAATCAGACACAAACAGAGGCTGAAGCAGATAAGGTTACAGGTGTTGATACATCAGAGGAGGACTCAGTGGTTGAAGTCATATTGGAAAAGAAGACACTACAACAGGCACCTCAGCCGGGTGAATTAAAGAAAAAGACATTGTGGGTTAAAACTTCAACATATCATCACCCACATCACCCCGCAAGAAAACAACCAACAAGATGGCAACCTATTAGCCACAAGGACAACAACCCCTGTATGATGGATAGCAAGGAGCGAAGATCCGCCTACTACACATCAACACAGAAGAACTGCCATGGTCAACTTCCATATCAAGCGAGCGAGGCACCAGCTACATCGAGGGTTCACCTTTCTCTTGGATGGCTAGATGCACATGCATGGTACCAGTGGACTACTCTTTTAAGTAGATCTTATTATTTGTGTTCTTCCCATGTTTCGGGGACGAAACATGCTAAGGGGGGTGGAATGTTATATACCTAGGGGGGGTAATATGGGGTACCGAGGGAGGTACCCAAGGTAATAATGTAATAATGGGATGGGCCATAGTAATAAATAAGGTGGTTAACCCATGTCATGTAAGGGACCACAAGTAGTTAATAATAATGTAAGTGGCCCATGGTATTAGTTGATGGTATGAGGAAACCATGGTAATGATGCATGGTATTGTATGTATGAGGCCTATATAGAGGCTAGAGACTCCACATGGAGAGAGGAAGAGAAGTATTCTTGTATGAACAGGCATATGGCTTGTGGAGTATTCTCCTTCCTTAAAGAGTGAATGTATGGTGTTGCCCTACCTTAAGGGTTTGATCAATAAAGAATCATTTCATATTATTTCTGGGTTTATTTGCATTATCTTATATTTTTCATATCAGATCTATAATATTCTTGGGTTAGATATACAACACCTAGCTGCAATTAATGCTGGTCAAAGTCAATGTTTGACCTCGATTTCTGTCCCCAGAAATGCGGCTTGCCCAAACAGAAATATCTCACCCAAAAACGTAGTCAAACATATCAACACTGCTGGTCAATGCATGGTCAAACTGGCCAAAAATTCAGCCTCTTGAAATTTTTGTCTCCTGAAATTTTGGACGTGTGGAGAGAGAGGCCCATAAATCCACACCCAATCAATGAGGAGAGATAGAGAGAAGTGTGAAGATGAGTGTGTCGAAATGAGGCTAAGGCATCATGTATTTATAGCAAACGTTGAGGATGAATAGACGTGACTGTTGGGTTTCTGAGCCTACATAAGTTCGCTGGCTAACCTTGACAATTTGTCCATAATCAAAATCAATTCATAACTTCATTTGTACATGTCAGAATCAGATGATCTCTAGATCAATCCTACACCTCTCGGAGAGAGGAATCCAAAGAAAAATATTCGCTGTCATAAATAAGATGACCCATGTGGAGTTTGGCTCTAGTTGCCAATGAATCCACATTTGCATAGTGGGCAAGTCAGTTGCTATGAGGAAGAAGGAACAAACTCTTTCCAATCGCTTTTACAACTTGAATAGTATCATGAGATAGAGCTTTAGTATACGAGCATCCCAGTTGAAATCAAAGTTGCAACATCAACAAGGTGGGAACATTCTTTGTGTTGGCATTTATTCACAAGGTCTCTTTTAGGGGTTGTTGATAACTGAAGGTGATAGAAGACACATTCCGTGGGAGGTTATGGACTCATTCTTGTTGATACTTTCTATTTCAGAAGTCCATTTCAGTTGGAATGGATAGAGATTATGAGCTGGTATACCACTGAGTTAGTGACGTTTTGAAAGATACTTCTAGCTAGAGGTATAGCATAGCAAGAGCCCTCAAATATTTGGGATACCTAAGTCAAAATGGGTAATGGGATCTAGGTCTTGATGAGGTGTTTATGATTCATTTGATGCAAGAATGATTTCTCAGATTCATTTGAGGTGAGACGTTACAGGCAACGGGATTAGATAGATCTTTTGGTAGAGTGGTGGTGTGCACTACGAGTTTATGGAGAGTGTGGATGAAATTCTTACATGTATTTTATCTAGGAGACTAGCAACGTACGAAGATTAGGTAGTCCACTTGGGGATGGAGCATTCATAGAACATGTTTGCCTCTAAGTTGAGGGATGTACACCTACCGAATGACAGGTATACAATAGAGGACGACATCATTTGCTTAGTCCCTGAGTCCGCACTTAAGGACACGATTGTGAGTTTATGGAGAGTGTGGATGACATTGTTACATGTATTTTATCTAGGAGACTAGCAACATACAAAGATTGGGTAGTCCACTTTGGGATGGAGCATCCATAGAATAGGTTTGCCTCTAAGTTGAGGGATGTACACCTATCGAATGACGAGTATACAATAGAGGACGACATCTTTTGCTTAGTCCCTGAGTTTGCACTCAAGGACAAGATTGTGAGAGTGGCCCATGCTTTACTATTGGCAGTGCATCCTAAGGATTGCCACATTACAGTCATGTCAGAAAGAGGTTTTATGGGGAGAGCCTCACTTGTGTTATGCCGAGAGATGAGATGGAGTGTATGACTTGTCAGCAGGACAAGTTGAGGCGTGATTGTTTGATAGGCTTATTGTAGGACTTGCCTACTCTAGATTTGGAATTGGAGAGCATATCTGTGGACCTTATAATAGGTCTACCAGAGGTGTAGTTTTGTGATTACATTGATAGAGTACTTGATTAGGTGATCAAGTTCACGCATTCTTTCACGTTTCCATCTGAGTACAGGTCAACCCAGGGGGCAGGTTTGTTTGGGAGGGAAGTGTGTAGGTTCCATGAGATTTCTAAGTAAACTCCCAACGACTAGGATAGTAGGATCTCTATTGTGCATTGGCAAGATCTTTTCAGGTGGGATGACATTGGTATGACACAATGGCAGGGATGGTATGGTAAGGATGCTCGACATTTAGTGGATTGGGTTCCAAGGGAGCAGATGATTAGCGTAGCAATGACATCCCCACTGGCACATGAGGAGATATACCCTTCAGATTTACCAAGGATGGTTCATACTATAGTGGATCTACTTGTGGTCGAATGATACAGTGGTATATTTGGGACCTAGGTATCGAGGGATTTATTGATGGTTGGATAGGACAGTGGTATGGAGTGACGTAATGGTGCATTTGGGACTTGGGTATTGTTATGTAGGTTATGGTATTGTTTGAGGACAAGCAATCTTGAGGAGGGAGGACTGTCATGTTCCTTTTCGAATGATCATTGCATGGGGAACAATTGATTTAATTAGATTAATATGTGGCTATGAGTGTTGGAGAATCCACTAGGAAAACTATTAAACAATTCTCCTTATTCTTGATAAAAGTTTGTGATCTTATATTAGATTCTTATTATTCTTAGATAGGTTCTTTTCATCAAACAATTATCAAGAGCATAAACAACAAAGACAATAAACACAAGAATTAGGCTCCACACCAGGGCAAAACCCCTCCAAAGGGGGAAACCCAAAAGAACTTCTTCCCTTCTTGTAGAATCAATTCAAATGAGAAATCCAAGACCCAAACTCCTAGACCAAGTCCTCCTCTAAGCACCAAGTCAACCCTCCAAGAATCTCTTCCGATTAGGTCAAAGATCAATCAAGTCAACAAGGGTCAATCTTCCTTCAATCAACTTTAAATTTGACTTTCGACCCTTAGTTCGGATCTGCAACTTCGACTTGCAACTCTCGGCCTTGCAACAGTTGCAAAAATCCTAATTCCTTCGCACATGTGGACAAAAATATGGTAGAAATTAGATCTCCCTCTTTCACTTTAGTCTTTCTTCTTGTCTTCTAGCCTTTTGCTCTTCTTGTCTTGCTTTTCTTGCCTGAGATCGAAATTGCACAAGTGTGTGTCCAAATGAGTCAAATCTCCTATATATATGCTTTTCATGAGGTTGAATAGCCCTCTCAAGGCCGACTTCTCACTGGTAGGGCTGACTTGTGCTTGGAGGCTCATTTAGACTTTTTAGACTCAAAATAATATCTTTTGCATGTTACAACTCACCCAAATGGGTCTTATATACATGACAAAGACTCTTTTGACTTTCTTGACTCATGACAAACCCTTGAAGCATGAAGAACATGCTTAATTTAGTTGACCAATCAAGAGAAGCATGAAACCCATGCTTGAAAATAATATTTGTCCTTCATCTTTTTCTTGTTACATAAGATATACATAATGACATGAGTACAACGACAATTATGAAGACCGAAACTAGTTACATTTTCCAACACTCCCTTTTATCTAGGGAGGTATTCATAATTATACAACTGGTAGAAGGATATCGCAAACTAAAGAGTTCTTTGACTTAAGTTGGGTTGGGGCTTTTCAGACACTCCCAAGGTGCTCCCTTGATGCTTCTTAGATGCTCCCTCATGGTAATGTTAAATTCTTAAAGTAAAAGTGACATTCTCCTTAATCTTTCATTTTCATCCTTTTACTTAAACTTTTAACATTACCATGAAATGACTCAGGATGTTTGAGAGTGGTTCCAGCCTCATCGGACTTCATATGGAGAAAATGGAATTTCATATCTTATTCAAAATTCAGCAGGCTTAACAATTTTCAAGAATTCAAGATCAATGGAATTGTGGCATTTCATTAAATTATATCATGTATTAGGGTATGTGATTGGCATCTAATCGAGAGCACCAAGCCCTATATGTACCCTAGTGTTGGTGGTGTTAATTGTTGAACTACTTTGTCATGCCCTTAGCAAAAATTTACCTTTAAATCAAGTCAAAATCATCGATCAAGCATGATAAGTTTTTTCTACCATATTTTAAGGCTTGGATTAGGTAGTTTGATCAAAATTTGGCAATGTTGACCAATATCCCTAGATAATCGAGGTAGAGGCAAAGGCTAGACAAGAGAAGAAGAATCTAGATTCTAGATGGTTGATGCTCGAATAATTAATCATTAATGTACAATGGATGCCATATCTATCTTGATTTATGTACAAATATGCATGTTTCCATATCTTCTACAACTAATTTGGTATTTTGGATATATTTTTTTAAATATAAATGCAAAAATATATAATATATATATAAATATATATATATATATATATAGTAGTAGACGATTCGCTTTCTAGACTTTTGGGAAATGATGCTTTTGCGGATCCGCTTCCAAAAAATGTACTTGCTTCCAAAACACGTACCTACTTCATCCTTGCTTCGTGCAACATTCACTGGGAGGATTTATGTGAGACACCACACTACCTCTTGTAGGTTTTAACTCCGTACATAAATTGCCTGCATACGAATATTAAAAAACAGAAAATAAACAATGGCGAGAGCATAAAACATAAAACAGATATACACAGAGATTTTCCCCTGAATCCCGAAACCGGGGCTGCCAGATTGATTTTTCATTATGTTCATTTCAATGTTACAATACATATATATGCATGCCAAAGCATCTATAAACCCCAATCCATTAGCCTTGGTTTAGAACATAACCATAGTTCCCTTGACCGGATCTACAAAATACCATGGACAGAAAACCATCATGCCCAAAACCATGTGGGAAATCCATGCACAAAACCATAGGTAGGTCTGCCCACGTAATATAGGGTCAAATTTTTTATTTTTTATTTATTTATTTTATTTTATTTATTTATTATTTATTTATTTATTTATTTTTATTTATTTATTTATTTTTTTATTATTTTTTTTTTTTTTTTTATTTTTTTTTTTTTTTTATTTATTTTTTTTTTTTTTTTTTTTTTTTTTTTTTTTTTATTTTTTATTTATTTATTTTTATTTTTTTTTTATTTTTTTTTTTATTTTTTTTTTTTTTTTTTTTTTTTTTTTTTTTTTTTTTTTTTTTTTTTTTTTTTTTTTTTTTTTTTTTTTTCGGGGCGATACCCGGGACCCTGCAGGGGGCTACGGCCCCTCCATACCCCTCGATAAGGGGGACAACCACCCCCCCGTGATGCCTCGGCAGTGCCCCCCACGCAACGTACAACAGAACTGCCGCCCCCTTATTACCCTGCACGCGTGGGGTAGTCGTGGAAAGAATATAACACAACCCAACACTTTTAAGGCACATACCCCATCCGGATGTTCACTAGGTATGTCCTTTTAGGACTTATTCTTGTCTTGGATTACCTATCCTCAAAAGAACATTGGTCCTCTTCAACCACTCTTGTCTTGGATACTTGTCCAATCTTCAAAGAGTGTCGGTCAACTTCCTATCTTGGATTCTTTATCCTCAAGGAGTATCAATCTCAAATGCTTATCCAATCCTCCATTCTCATTCCTAGTGCCTTCATTGAGACTTACGACTGTTAGTCTTGTTCTAGTGCATGACACATGGAGAATATGATGTTTAACATCACTCCCTTTCAACTAGAAAGGAAATCCCCATTCCCTTTTGATTAGGGAATGGATCCTTGCTCCTTTTCAACATTTAAGGATACTTCTTACTCCCACTTAAGCATATAGGAGATTTCTAACTTCCTTTCAATTTGGGAAGTTAGCTTTTTAGTGTGTCTTCATCAATGCATCAGCTAATAGTTCTTCATGGAGATCTTCAAGTAACTGCATGGATCCTCCTCCTTTTTGCATTTTATCATATGGAGCCAAACTTCAAACTGTGACAGGGTTCAGAGCATCAACATTCATATTGCTTTTCTCAAATCATCATCAACAAAGGCATTATATTGAGCCAATCAAGGTGGAGCTAGACATAGTTTCTTCCAATCATGAAAATGATCTTTATTATCATCTAAACATAAACATCAGGTTATCTCTTTTACTGCTACCTTTTAATCCCAAGATGATGTGGACATCTTGATGTCATGATCCTCCAAGGATTACTAAAGCCATCCAATCAATCCATCTATTTATTGAATTGAGTTCAAAACAAATAGTTGTAGATTCGCTTGCCTTAACTGCCATTATGTATTTCTACAACATTCTTTCAGGTTGAAAAAATACCAATCAAATTACCAATACCAATACCAAAACATCAATATCATAAATACCTTATTGTGATGGCCTCTTGTCAAAATATCATATTCTGCTTCACTTTTTTCCTTTGAGATCAACATCCTTTTGCATGGTCTATCTCCATATAGTTCAAAAATCCTTTTCCATGCTTTCACTAAAGTGTTCATGGAACGAATTAATTATCAAGCTACAATATCTTCTTCCTAGGAGTTATCATTATTAACTCTCTTTCTTTCTTTAGGAGACCATGTATGATGTTGATCAATATCATCATTTCTAAATCATGCCTTCTTGTGGAAGAGTCTTGATCTTTTAGCCATTCAAAGCATGCCAACTTCTTAAGCATCGAGTAACCATATGGAAGACTTCTCATGCTTGTGTTTATGACCAACTCTTTTAGCAAGATTTCTGTAGACATGATTTCTTTCTTCTAGAGAAAGGTTACTAACAATATGCATATCTTTTTCTTCCATATAACCATCTAGCTGACCTTCCTTTGAATGAGCTTGTTTCTATCCTTGTTGAAGATAAGATTCCTTCTTCAAGAAGAGAAAGACTTCAATTACAACTTTCATATTGCAACTCAACCATCTGCATCCCTTCATCCTTCAAGAGTATTGTTTCCACACTAGGTGGAGAATACTAGTCATAATGCTTCTTCCAAGAACCTTCCCTAGATGATGGTTCCTATAGGAGAATCCTAGTGATCCTTCTTGCAAGATGACTCCCTCTAACATTATGTTAGAAAATGCTTGGATGAACCATGATGTACAAGATGATCTCGATCTTCTCATTCTTTGATAGCTAGATGACTTTTTCCTAAGCAATTTGATTATGTAAATTCTAATTCCTCTGCCATCATATGCTTCCTTCTATGATGCCATGCCTTACAAAAATCAAAACTTCTTCTAGAGAATGCAATTATGCATGCTTACCTTTAACTTCTACTTACTAACAAAAGAAAGAAAAACTGTACATAAACATGATAGAGATGGAGCTCCCTTCAATAATATAGATCCTTAGGATCTTCTCCTTTCGGATTCTTCTTCTCAGGTTCTTCATTTTTTTTTTTTTTTTGTTTATTCAGTTATGTGAGCTTCACTCCCTTCCTTCCTTTTGTTGTTTTTCTTGTTCTGTGGATTGTTTGGACAATCCCTCTTAAAATATCCATATGCATTGCATCTATAACATTGTATCTTGGACATGTCTGGTTTTACTTTGGACTTCCGAACTTCCCTTTCCTCTTCATGGATTTTACAATAAAGGTTTGAGACTTTTCATTTGATTCGGTGTCATCCTTTTCCTTTATCCTTGCTTCTTCTAAGATGCGAGTCCATAATTCATCAAAGGGAGTAGTATGTTTTCTAGAGTAGATACTAGTTGCAAAGCTGCACCATTTAGGTGGAAAAGAATTTTGTACACATGTTGTAGTCATCTCAGAATCTAAAATGACTTCTCCAAGGCCTTGCAACTGGTGCCTTAATTGTGATATCCCCATCAAATATGATGACACATCTTCAACCTTTGACATCCTTGTTCTATATAATTGATTTCTCAAGGATATTTTCTGACCTGATGTACTTATAGAGTACAACTTCATCAATTTATCATAGATTGCTTTAGAAGTACTCAAATCAACAACAAAGGGAATGAGATGATCCTTTATGGATTCAATGAGAATCCTTTGTCCCTTCACCTCCCTCTTCTTGTATCTAGCTAATTTTTGAGTCTTTTCTTTATCCGGTTGAGTAACTTCTCCAAGTACATATTCCATGACTTCATTTTCTGTGAGCACCAAGTCAATCCTCTTCTTCCATGCTAGGAAGTTTGCTGATCCAACAAGCTTGTTGCTTTCTTTGCAAAACAAAGTCATTTGATTTGTAGGTTGAGACATGGAGAACGATATGATACTTACTTGTCAAACAAGTATCCTTCTTGATGATGTCTTCAACTATTTTGATGCCTTTAAGTATCTTCAATGGTGTCCTTCAAGTGATGACTTCTTGGATGCCTTTAACAACAGTGTCTTCAAGCTGCTTCCTTCAAAGATGTTCCGAAGATTCTTTGATGTTTCCTACAAAGATGTTTTTCAACGAGCCTTCAAATTGATACCCTTCCAAGAGAGATCAATATTCTTTTTCAACATAAAGCAACCTTCCTTCAAGATGTTCCTTCAAAAGCAAAGAGCTTTCAAGCGAGATAGATGTCCTTCTGAAGATGATGAGACCTTTAATGTAGTAACCTTCCTTCCTTCAATGAGAACTGTTCCCTCTTTAAATGATGAGGTCTTCTTCCTTATGCCCTTCCTTGTGTCCTTAGCAAATGATTCTCTTTGATAAACAACCTTCTCTTATGCCAACAAGATTATCTCCAAGCTGCCTTCTCTTCACCTTAGCTCTAATTCCATGTCGGAGAATCCACTCAACTATTAAGCAATTCTCCTTTTCCTTGATAAAAGGATTCTTATCATTCGTAGTTAGGTTCTTTTCATCAAACAATTATCAAGAGCATAAATAACAAAGACAATAGACACAAGAATTGGGCTCCACGCCAGGGCAAAACCCCTCCGAAGGGGAAAACCCAAAATAACTTCTTCTCTTCTTGTAGAATCAATTCAAATGAGAAATCCAAGACCCAAACTCTTAGACCAAGTCCTACTCTAAGCACCAAGTCAACCCTCCAAGAATCTCTTCCGAATAGGTCAAAGATCAATCAAGTCAACAAGAGTAAATCCTCCTTCAATCAACTTCAAATCTGACTTTCGACCCTTAGCTCGGATCTGCAACTTTGACTTGCAACTCTCGGCCCTGCTACAGTTGCAAAAACCTTAATTCCTTCGTACGTGTGGACAAAAATATGGTAGAAATAAGATCTCTCTCTTTCACTTTAGTCTTTCTTCTTGTCTTCTAGCCTTTTACTCTTCTTGTCTTGCTTTTCTTGCCTGAGATCGAAATTGCACAAGTGTGTGTCCAAATGAGTCGAATCTCTTTCTATATATATGCTTTTCATGAGGTCGAATAACCACTGGTAGGGCCGACTTCTCACTGGTAGGGCTGACTTGTGCTTGGTGGCTCATTTAGACTTTCTAGACTCAAAATAATATCTTTTACATGTTACAACTTGCCCAAATGGGTCTTATAAGACTCTTTTGACTTTCTTGTCTCATGACAAACCCTAGAAGCATGAAGAACATGCTTAACCTAGTTGACCAATCAAGAGAAGCATGGAATCCATGCTTGAAAATAATATTTTTCCTTCTTCTTTTGCTTGTTACATAAGATATACATAATCACATGAGTACATTGACAATTATGAAGACTGAAACTAGTTATATTTTCCAACACTCCCTTCTAACAAGGGAGGTGTTCATAATTGTACAACCTGTATAAGGATATTCTCAAATTGAAGAGTTCTCATAAGAAGAGTCAGATTGATAAGCCATCTTATAAGCATCAACATCATAACCAACACTGTCTTCATGGTAAGGCCTTTAACTGACAAGCTCATCTTATTTTAGAGCATTATGCTGAGAGGCTTTATGTGAGACACCACACTACCTCTAAGGCCCATATCCCATCCGGATGTTCACTAGGTATGTTCTTTTAGGACTTATTCTTGTCTTGGATTACCTATCCTCAAAGAACATTGGTCCTCTTCAACCACTCTTGTCTTGGATACCTGTCCAATCCTCAAAGAGTGTCGGTCAACTTCCTATCTTGGATTCTTTATCCTCAAGGCGTATCAATCTCAAATGCTTATCCAATCCTCCATTCTCCTTCCTAGTGCCTTCACTTAGACTTATGACTGTTAGTCCTGGTCTAGTGCATGACACATGGAGAATATGATGTTTAACACCACTCCCTTTCAATTAGAGAGGAAATCCTCATTCCCTCTTGATCAGGGAATGGATCCTTGCTCCTTTTTCAACATTTAAGGAGACTTCTTACTACCTCTTAAGCATAGAGTAGATTTCTGACTCCTTTCAATTTGGGAAGTTAGCTTTTTAGTGTGCCTTCATCAATGCATCAACTAATAGTTCTTCAATGAGATCTTCAAGTAACTGCATGGCTCCTACTTCTTTTTGCATTTTATCATATGGAGCCAAACTTCAAACTGTGACAGGGTTCAAGCCATCAACTTTCATATCACTTTTTCTCTAATCATCATCAGCAAAGGCATTATATTGAGCCAATCAAGGTGGATCTAGACATAGTTTCTTCTAATCATGAAAGCGATCTTTATTATCATCGAAACATAAACATCAGGTTATCTCTTTGTACTGCTACCTTTTAATCCCAAGATGATGTAGACATCTTGACTTCATGATCCTCCAAGGATTACTAAAGCCATCCACTCAATCCATGTATTCATTGAATTGAGTTCAAAACAAATAGTTGTAGATACACTTGCCTTAACTGCCATTATGCATTTCTACAGCATTCTTCCAGGTAAGCAAAAATACGAATCAGATAATCAATACCAATAATACCAAAACATCAATATCATAAATACCTTATCATGATGGCCTCTTGTTAAAATATCAGATTCTGCTTCACTTGGTTCCTTTGAGATCAACATCCTTCTGCATGGTCTATCTCCACATAGTTCAAAAATCCTTGTCCATGCTTTCACTAAAGTGTTCATGGAACGAACTAATTATCCGGCTACAGTGTTTTCTTCCTTGGAGTTGTCATTATTAACACTCTTTCTTTCTTTAGGGGACCATGTATGATGTTGATCAATATCGTCATTTCTAAATCATGCTTTCTTGTGGAAGAGTCTTGATCTTTAGCCATTCAAAGCATACCAACTTCTTAAGCATCGAGTAACCACATGAAAGATTTCTCATGCTTGTGTTTATGACAAACTCTTTCAGCAGGATTTCTGTAGACATGAATTCTTCCTTCTAGAGAAAGGTTACTAACAATATGCATACCTTTTTCTTCCATATAACCATCTAGCTGTCCTTCCTTTGAATGAGCTTGTTTCTATCCTTGTTGAAGATAATATTCCTTCTTCAAGAGGAGAAAGACTTCAATTATGCCTTTCATTTTGCAACTCAACCATGTGCATCCCTTCATCCTTCAAGAGTATTGTTTCCACACTAGGTGGAGCATACTAGTCATAATGCTTGTTCCAAGAACCTTCCCTAGAAGTTGGTTCCTATACGAGAATCCTAGTGATCCTTCTTGCAAGATGACTCCCTCTAACATTATGTTAGAAAATGCTTGGATGAACCATGATGTACAATATGATCTCAATCTTCTCATTCTTTGATAGTTAGATGACTTTTTCCAAAGCAATTTGATTATGTAGACTCTAATTCCTCTACTATCATATGCTTCCTTCTATGATGCCATGCCTTACAAAAATACAAAAATTCTTCTAGAGAATGCAATTGTGCAATGCTTACTCTAACTTCTACTTTTTAATAAAAGAAAGACAGACTGTACATGAACCTGATAGAGATGGAGCTCCCTTCAATAGTATAGATCCTTAGGATCTTCTCCTTCTGGCTTCTTCTTCTTAGGTTCTTCCTTTTCTGCAGTTATGTGAACTTCACTCGTTTTCTTCCTTTTGTTGTTTCTCTTGTTTTGTGGATTGTTTGGACAATCCTTCTTAAAATATCCATATGCATTGCATCTATAGCATTGTATCTTAGACATGTATGATTTTCCTTTGGACATTCCAAACTTCCCTTTCCTCTTCTTGCATTTTACAATAAAGGCTTGAGACTTTTCATTTGATTTGGTGTCATCCCTTGCCTTTATACTTGTTTCTTCCAAGACGCGAGCCCATGATTCAGGTGGCAAAGCATTTAGTACACATGTAGTCATCTCATAATCTGAAATGACTTTTGTGCCTTGATTGTGATATTCTCATCAAATATGATGACATGTCTTCATCCTTTGACATCCTTGTTCTATATAATTGATTTCTCAAGAATATTTTTTGACCTGATGTATTTATAGAGTATAACTTCATCAACTTATCATTGATTGCTTTAGAAGTACTTGAATCAACAATAAAGGGAATAAGATGATCCTTTATGGATTCGATAAGAATCCTTTGTGCCCTCACCTCTCCCTTTTCGTATCTAGCTAATTCTTGAGTCTTTTCTATATTTGGTCGAGTAATTTCTCCAAGTACATATTCCATGACTTCATTTTCTGTGAGCACCAAATCAATCCTCTTCTTCCATGCTAGGAAATTCGCTGATCCAAAGAGCTTGTTGCTTTCTTTGCAAAACGAAGTCATTTGATTTGTAGGTTGAGACATGGAGAACGATATGATAAAATTTATAGGAGGGAGCAATCGTAGTACATGAGGTGCACCAACTTTGATTTTTCCACCCTTCATTTATACCTTTTGCCCTTTTTATGTTTTTCTTTGATTCACTGCTCGGGGCTTGAGGGGTCAGAGCATGATGTGTAAGATATAGTAGTGGAATCCCCCGTTTTAAGGTGGGGCGGTTCATTGCCCACCAGGGGTTGAGACAATCATGGGTTCCTATATGATGAAGAAGGCTCATAGAACTTGTAGGAACCAGGGTGATGGCCATATTGATGGGGTAGAGCTCATGTATCGGCTTTTGCCCATGTGCTAAATATTTTTGTTCCGACCATCCTTTTGTATTTTGTGGTACTTTTCCTATTAAATGTCGCGATATATGCTTTTAACTCTCTTTTCAGTTGCATCAACTTTCGAGCATCATTCCGGGCCACGACCCAAGGTGTGGGCAAGGGGGAGGGGCAAGCTAACCCTATGTGGACCTAATGGAGGGATGTGGATGCAGGTAGGAAAAATGATGAATGGGGCAATAATGGATGGAAAGAGGGTAATATAAGCGGATAAGTGAGCAGGATCACGCAACCAAAATAAGGGTTTCTTGTGAAATACCATCCCTGGAACCAAATGGTCAATAAAAGAGATCCCACGGGACTAGGATCCAAGTTTAATTCCTAAAAGGGGTCTAGTGGACAAAAGCACAGATCTAGCCCATTCTTTTTGCCAAATCCCCTCATTAATCCATCCCCAAAAGTGTCCCTGATAAGCAAATTACAATACTCAATTTCAAAATGACAAGTCATACTATTAGATTTGGGAGGCCCACCTTCAAACATACGACCAAGGCATATGGGCGAGGGACCACGTGGCTTGCTCAGGTGGCAGAGAAGATGGTACAATGAGCTAGCTGGTGGCTGGTGGTTGTCGACTGAGGACCATCTTTGAGAAATTTTTTCTGCTAGGGATATCACCCACAAAGTGGTGGGTAACAAGGTTAATGATGGGTCTTATTATAATGACCCTGTCGCATATATTTTAGGGGATATGGTTTGTTATTAAACAAAAAAATGGCGGGAGATTGCCAAGATTGGCGGCCCCCACCATAACTTCACCAACCTTGTCATTATTCACCCTCCACTATAGTCAACTCTGCGCACATGGTGGGATAAGGCCTACAGGACATTAACATTAATACATGGTTATGTATGGTAGGTGGTGTGCGGTGGCGGGTCCGTTGACCCTGCCACCAAATCATTTAAAATTATTTTTATATACACCATATCCTAATGTATCACAACGAATGGCAGGGAGGTCGGGGGGTCAAATCCCGACCTCTCCCGAATTATTATAAAATTTTACCATTGCGCCAAGGAGGAGATATGTAAATTTTTATGCAACAGAAGTATTATTGTGCAGAGAGCAAAGGTGACATAACAGAACTTTGGAGGCTCATTGTGGGAGTTCTAGGGGGTCTTTTTGAGAGCTGGAAGTTACGTTGGGTTCCTAAGGTCGTGCAGAACACAAGAAGACCAATCATGAGTTATTTTAATGTAAAATTGATGTACTTTGTTGGCTTTGATTGATTAATAAAAAAGCCTTCCCACTGAAGACTGGGCTCAGAGATGTAGGCTTGGAGATAGCCGAACTCCGTTATCAACTTGCTGGTGTCAATTTCTCTTGTGTGGCTTGTTATTAATGTTTACTTGCTACAATTTTCCTTTCAAGTTTCCTATGTCTTTTAGATTGAGCTTTGTTTAATGGTGATTTTAAATACATGCAAACACTTTTAAAAAGTTAACAAACCAAGTAATAATTTTGATCGGGATTTCAGATCAAATTACCACACCTGCAGACCTAGAGCCAATAGGCTTGAGTCTTTCTTTTCTACTCTGGAACAAGACCTCAAACCCCTTCTACTCGATCGCTGAGACAGATATCACGCTATATCTGAGTCTTGGTACAAACAATACATCCTGGACTCGCATCACTTGTCCTGACTCCATCCTGAATGGCACATCTCCTTATTCTTTGATCTCCTTTTGACTCCTATCGCCCAATACCATGTGCAACTTCGAGTCCCACTTAGCTAGAGTCTCTAATACATCCTGTGACCTTGTCATATGCTTCAAAGCTCCACTGCTCACGTATCGTGCAACCTCATCAATGGTACCCTGTGAGAAATGAGAGATCAAGGCAAAGTCCTCCTCCAATCTTTTGGTGAGAGCATCTATCTCGGAAAAAGTGGCAATCCCAACAACTTGCTTTCCTTTCTTCTTTTCGTCATCTCTCTTGCTTCTTCTTCATCAGACATCTCGTCGAAAAATGACCCATCTTGCCACAGTTGAAACACTTGATCTTACTCAAGTCCTTATTCTGCTTGCCCTTCATTTGTGCTGCAAGTGCCATGTCATCATCTGAAGCCTTCTTCTTTGGATGAAGATCCTTGTCTCACAACTCTTCCTGAATGAATTCATCTCACAACCTATTCCAGTTCAGCAACCTCTCTCTGGTAACTATCCCCTTGATGAAGGGCTTCCATTCCTTGGTGAATCCTTTCAAAGCAGTCCTCACCATGTCATAATCTGAAATAGTCACATCGATGGTGTCAAGTTCATCTCGAAATTGAGACAACCTCGTCAGATACGAAGTCACCCCTTCACCCTGCATCATCTTGGTGGACTTAAACTTATCCTCAATACCAATACCTGGTTCTCGTTCTTATTCTGGAACAAATTCTCAAGAGCCATCCATATGTCATGTGCAAAGTTCTTCTCGGACAAATGAGGTATTAAGGAGTCCTTAACACCATCTAGGATGATCAATCTCACCTTCGTATCCAATTCCTCGTACACTTCCAGCTCCTTAGGGTCAGTTGGCTTCTTGATGGCTTTCTTGGCGAACTCCCAGATCCTGTTGACTTGCAAAACCAACTTGATCCTTTCCTTCCATGGACTATAGTTGGACAACCCTTCCAACCTGTCCTCATACCGGAGATCAACTTGCAACTTTGACATTGTAGTGGGTCCTTCACCTACATTGTGACCAACTCCCTCTTAAGTTGTACTTCGCTGTGCACACTCTGATTCACTGTCCCTTCATAGTAGCTCATACATGCTCTAATATCGTGTTGTTTTCCCATGATCCCGGTGTCTAAGATAGAGTCTTAAATCATTGATGCTAGCAAACCAAGAATCAAAACAAAGCTACTTTGCACAACGAAACAATATACAAAAGTAAATCTACTATTGCACAAAATATACACAACTTTACACAGATATGTACGATAACCCAACTTTGTTATATTAATCCAACAAAATATACAACAGTCTACGGCCGTTGTACTGGGGATAATGGCCCTCAAATATTCACTAGTACAAGAATACAAAATACAAGATAATCTGATGATATAGTTGATGTAATTGACAATCACAACTTCTTTGTCATATCTTGTACACTGCGGGTGCTTCGCTTCCGTTCTGCAGCACCTGCCTCTATCAATGCACCAACTCCTCTAGGTCACTAATCTCAGCTCACCAATCTACCCTCTAGCTGATCATAAGTCCATCTACAACCAACACATAGGGTCTTCACGCTCACTTGCTCCTTTGTCCTTCAAGGCCACAACTCTCAGAGACTTTTTCCCTTTGTTGCTTTTCAGCCGTTTTGGGACTTTTCTTCGCACTATAGTCTTCCTGTGCTACTCCAATGAAGACTAACATAGGGCAGGCGGGCTTCCACCTATCATCATCGAATGTCGCTTCTCCAACAATGCACATGGGCTATACCAAACTGCTTGTGGCTGGCCAAACCTTGAGCTCCATTTCATTGCCTATCCTAGCAACCACCTTAGTCCATCAAGGTCATGCACTAAGGCTACTCTTTGTCCACTCTCACGTTGCCCTCCAATAGATCACGAGCGTCCAATAAAAATGTCCAAACTAGGATCCCAATCCTGCACCCTTCCTCCTTGAGGACGTCCACTTCTACTCTCCAAAACACCTTGGATCTGAGCGAGACTTCTCTTTGGCTTTGCAATCACGAATTCTTGCAATGACACTGCTAATTTTTGTAATCGCGAATTCCTGCAACCACACGCAAATTCTTGCAATCACTCACAAATTCCTGTAATCACACCCGAATTCCTGTAATCTCTCATTCCTGCAATCACACTCGAATTCCTGTAATTGCAAATTCCTGCAATCACAACTGAATTCCTGCATTCTCACTCGAATTCCTGTAATCATGAATTCCTTTGCTTGGCTTCACATGAGATAGAAGTGCAATGATTGGATGAGGAATGAGCCTCCTCACTCCTATTTATATACTTCCATGTGGTGTCACCTAACATGTCTTGTGGCACACCAATACACCAAGCCGACCTAACTTATGTGCCACAAAACCCACCAACAACATAGAAAAATTAATATCTCATCATAGACACCTCATATTTGAAAAATTAATAACTCATCATAGACACCTCATATTTGAATGATTTCACTGCCCCTTTCTCCTCTAAGGGTCCTCTAACACTTCCATGTGTCAAATCACTCAAATACCTCGTGGTTTCACACCCACAAGCTTGGGTGCAAAACCCACACCTTGGGTTCCAAGCATAGTTTTAAAACTCTGACTCCGACTCCGACTCGGCCGAGGATTGACTCCGACTCCGACTCCGAAACGGTAATGACTCGGCCGGCTCGATTTCAATGACTCGGTCGTTGTAAAAAATACATTAAATATTTATTTTTTTTTATAAAAAAACATAATTTTAAAGATTTTCATTCATGTTTCCAAACACACAACATTATAATATAGATGGAAGACAACATATGATCAAAGTAGGCTCATGAACCAATCCATTATATCAAAATGGTACCCAATGGCAATACATAGTCAACTGTCATACATGATCAAAAACTCAAAACAAAAAAAACATAACCAAGGAGGCTAGAAATGGCCTCTACAACAAAAATAAACTGTGACCAGACTCCAATACTAGTACTACAGCTACTGGCTAGTAGCTACTGCCAGAGGAGCCAAGATCATGTCGATCAATCTCTAGATCATCATTAGAGTCAGACAGGGGGCCCCATGGCTCCTCCTCATCATCATCATCTCCAACTGCAGCTGTAGAAGTGGTACCACTAGCAGGCTGTGCAACTGCAGTAGATGCAAGCTGAGATAGAGTAGATATGCAGCTGCACTTCTGTCGTGGCTGAGCAGAGGAAGCACCTACAACTGGAGTCCTTGCTGGCTGTGACACTAAGGCTGGTGGATCGGGATCTGCATTCAACTGAACAGCATGTTCAAGTTCAACTGATGTCTCGATATCTAAATCTAAATCAAGATCCTTATCAGGATCAAACTCTGCTGGACGACTCTCCACTACCCAATCTGAGGTTGGATCAATGTCTTCCAACACAATGGGATCTGAATCAGGTCTTTTGTTCAGGAAATGGTTTTGTCTGAGCCGAAGGTTGTATTGGACATAAACTAGATCATTTAACCCTTTTTTATACAAACGGTTTCTCTTCTTTGTGTTACTTGGGAGCAGGAGCGAAAACGGGAGCGGGAATGACATTTTGAGAAGCTCCTGGTTTGGGAGTGAATCCCAGAGGAGTTCGACAACCAATGTCACTAACATTAAGGTACATAGAGGGATTGGTGCTCTTGATTAAATATGAGTTCCATACGCTAATACATGACAAAATTCAATGGAAACATTGCAATCCTGAAATCCTGAAAAACTGATAAGTCTGCTGGATTTTGAATGAAATCTAAAATTCTACTTTCTCCATATGAAATCCAATGAGGCCAAAACCACTCTCAAACATCCTGAGTCATTTCATGGTAATGTTAAAAATTTAAGTAAAAGGATGAAAATGAAGATTAAGGAGAATGTCACTTTACTTTAAGAATTTAACATTACCATGAAATTTGAATAGCAT
>APFE030092456.1:88553-121420 GCA_000404065.3 Pinus taeda
ATAAGAAAATCACTGCAAGGATTGATGTTAATGATAATCTCCTTCTAACTCTCTGCTTCTACTGCGTATTTGCATAAAACACGATTAGAAGGTAGCTGAAGACAAATCCAAGAATTGATAAAAACTCTAATCTACTCTATTTGACAAATTGTAACACTACTAAGCCTTTTCCAACATACTGCTTCTACATATGTGATTATGTGTAACGAGTGGAAAAAAAATGTTAGTATCACAAGCCAAGTCTACTCAAATACAAGCTGCAATTAATCATTGTTCTGTTCTCTTGAAAAATAAGCCATTCATGATAAAGAGAGCATAAATTAGTTAGCATCCAACTTGTAAAACTACACTAAAACTAGTCTAGAAAAATAGAGTAAAGAGGGCAGCATTATGAACAAGCCAACTGCAACTACCATTAGACATTAAAGCAAATATACACACATGAAAATAAATCCCGGGCTAAAAGAAACCTGCAAAGAAATAACACCGATCAGCTTGAAAGAAAGGAAAAACAAGTAAATGAAACTATACATGCTTAAGGAAATGAATAAGCAAATAAAGAGATATTGCACATAAAATACTTTACAGCGGCAGAAATGAGCAGGGGCCCTCTGTCCATTCAGCCACAAGAAAACTTAAAGATCTGAAAACTTCAAAACAGTGCTATGTCTATTCCTCCATTTACAGAAAGTGTACAAAACAGAGTGCTAGGATAGCACTAAAAACACAGAGTTCACAACGCTCTTAAATTTGACACAGGTTCATAAATTACAACTTAAAAAAATCTCATGAGCGTACACAGACGCAGCTATTTATAGAGATTTCTAAGATAGCCTACTCGTACAACTGATTAACTGCAAAACAACAAACTATCATGCGTATTTATGGTCCCTTGACACTTCATACGGCTGCGTGGATGAGTTTAGTGGTTCTATCGTCATGGGTAATGAATCCCATGTTGGATCATGTCCCCTGCCACCTGTAGATCGTGGACAAATCACTGTTTAAGATGACGTGACCAAGCAGCTCACAATCACCGTTAAACAGCCATGAGTTGACCGTAACTTGACCAGCTTTGACCGTGGATAAAGATGACGTGGATGGCTAGAAAAATGGGACAGGAACCTTGAGCACGTTGATACCTAAGTGCCCATGTGGCTCATCTGGCAAACCAACACGTGGAACATTGCGTTTAACAAAAAGGCTGCAGGATCTTTAGATAGCTGCAGGATCATCAGATAGCTGCGGGATTCCTGCAAGTAAGTCAAAATCTAAACAAATAGTCATCCATTAGCAAAACTTTCTTGATCATGCTTAATAACACCTAATGTAATGATCTGGGTAGTTTTATGGTGAAAATGAGGCAAAAGTGAAGGAAAGATAAGGAAAGACTAAGGAAAATGGTAGATAATAGTGAATGATGAGGTGTAGGTTAGAGGCTCTACAATGCTGATATGGCAGGTGATAGAGATAACAGGAGGAGCACTACAGGATATGTATTTACTATTGGTGGAACAATTGTCAGTTGGGTTTCAAAAATCCAAAGTGTTGTTGCACTTTCAATAACAGAAGTAGAGTATGTTGCTGCTACAAAGGCTAGTAAAGAAATGATTTGGTTACAAAGGTTTATGGGTGAATTGGTTAAGGAGCATGATATGGGCACGTTATATAGTGATATCCAAAGTGCCATTCATGTTGCAAAGAACTCAGCATTTCATTCCAGGACTAAACACATACAGCTCAACTACCATTTCATACAATCAGTGTTGGAAGATGGAGAGTTGAAGCTGGAAAAGATACACACTAGCCACAATCCTGCAGATATGCTAACAAAAGTTGTAACCAGGGAGAAACTGAGAACATGCTCATTTTCAATTGGTCTTCAAGGATGACGATGAAGATGAGAAATAGCCAGGTCCAAAAAGGAGTCATTGTCCAGCAAATGACGCAACGGTGGAGTTGCTACAATCATTCTCCAAGTGGGAGATTGTTGTGTGTGGAGCATGATTGTTCAGAGGTCTTTGTTTCAGCCGGATGTATACCCCAAGAAGTTTGTACACCCCTCCACGTGAGGGGGACTTGTCCCCCCCGCAGGGGTCTGAGGGGGCCAATCCCCCCCGGCTGGGGGGTCCAAGGGCCAGTGGTCCCCCGACAGGGGCTCGAGGGCAGCGCTCCTGAAGCTAAAAACATATGTAAAATTGCCTTGTAAAAGTATAGTAATTTCTAGTCAATTTGGGTCGTTCATTAGGTGGATGATCTAACGGTAGAACTTATGTTTAGTTTAGGGTTTTTTTCCTTAGAAGGAAACCCCTCTCTTCATATGAGGGCATTGTATTGACTCTGTGTAATATATGTGAGCGAGAAACAGAGAGGTGAAACTGTGAGAGAAAATAGAGGATATTAAAATGGATCTATTGCAGGTTGTGTCTCTTCATTTTGCTGGATAATAGAAAGGAAGGACAAGCTATTTGGGGTGGACGTAGCCTAAGCTGGGTGAACCATGTATATCTATGTCTCTCTTGTTTTATGTGTTTTCTGTGTTTATATTTCCGCAGTATTTTATGTGTTCCATTGCTCCGTAATATACAATTTTATAACAGTATCGCCATGCATTCACATTCACATTGGCTTTCGGCTACCAATCAACGGGCTTAGGCAACCTTGGCCTGGACTCTGCCTCACCAATATAGCATTGCGCAATACTGAAATGGAAGGCTTTGTCTTCCTCTCAGGAAATGTGCATTTCTTCTGAGTGAATGTCCTCTAGTCTTGCGTTCTACAATTCTATGAGACAATGACTACTGGCCTAGAAACATGCGCAATGTAATCACTGAGCCTACAACCAATGCTAGATGAGATTGTGCATTACCCAATTCCAATAGTCAGTAGCCATGCTTGATTGTGCATTACACAGTTCCAGAAATTAGTCAGCCTCTTGATAGTCCAGTCTATGCCTTGCGTAGTCTTGGTAGTCAGTCTCCCGACCTCCCAGCAAAAATTGCACAGCCTTCATGATCAGTTACATAGGTATGTTGCAAGTTAGTTCTCAAGTTCATTTTGGTTTTCAACTAACTGATTGCTTTCCATGAGTGTTACCATATCTCCAAGTATCACAGGTGTTCATCTGCCTCTTAGCAGCATAGGTACAATGGTTTCTAGGAGAGCAGAGTCGAAGACACCATTTATAGCACACTTGGGGATGCAGTCGATCAATTGTCTATGAACCTTCCTACCCATGAAGACATCAAGTTGTTCGTAGACAAGGACGTCAAGATATGACGAAATCAGCATCACAACAAGCAGCACCATGAACATCAACTGAAGGCAACATACTGGATGCAATGAATGCAAGAGGAAGGTTGTTGCAACAGAGAGGCAGAACAAAGTTTCAAGCTCAACAAGATCCACTTGTGATGAAAGAAAATTTGGAGACTTAGGCTAGGAGATGATGCCATGACATGAAGATCATCCGAAGGTATAGAATGGAATAGAGAAGGAGTTGTTCTCAAGCAGCAACTCAAGGAAGAACAGGACCTGCATAGACAAGAGGATGAGCCGCAGTAGAAATGGGTACAACAACGGGCCGCAACATGCACAGACGGATGAAACTACACTCGTACAAGTTAAAGATTCATCCCAGTAGTGGGAACGAAGTAGACATGGTGAGTGTTGTTGTTTATCACATACAAGGAAATTCAGCAGCATGCTTGTCAGTGTGTGCACACATGCGATCTAACCCATTTGGCACACTCACTGAGGCAAAGACAAGAAGCAAGTCAAACTGGAGCTAAACATGTAGTTGATAGTTTATGCACATGACCACCAGCACACACTAGAAGATCACTACAGACACTATGCATAAGTGTTTTTTTTGTTCACCTGCACCTTAGAAGAACATGTGCATGCTACCAAACGAGTTGGACAGAGGATCCATGTCAATGAACCCCAATGCAATAGAGGCAATAGTTTGCTTTAGAAAAGATGTCACCACATACTGCATGCACACCATCACAGATGACCAAGCTTGGCATCAGCTCACCACCTTCAACATCACAAGCATGTCAAAGAGTTGGTGTCACCACAATGGACTGACTCTGAGTGATGTCTTGCATGGCTTTCTCAAGCCATTTTGTCTCACATGGGCACATGTGCATTGTAATGTAACAACTTTTCAAGTGGAAGTTCAAGTGTCGATAGTTGAATTTAACAATCATAGAGTATATGAAGAGTCATGAGGGTAGATGAACTATCTCAAAGGGGAATGTCAATGGCCACCCCACCCTTTTTTATAAATTTTACCTCATAACTCATTGTATAGGCTTTTGGTTAGCCAAGATTTCGATAACACTGTCTTAGAGAGAGCTTGGATAGTATTGTAACGAGCCTTGGCTTCTCCACTGTGTAGAGCTAATACATCTCTTTGGAGGAACATTCAATGTGGCTATAACATTCCACTATCGGAACTAGTGGTTGGACATGGATGTATTGTATGACTGGAACTTACACTTATTAATATAATAGAGCCAACACATTTCATGCATATGTCATATTATATTCCAGCTATCTTGTTTACTCTAAATGGTATATGTATATGTTTGCTTATGAATGCATGTATGGACTATTCTGTATAAGTGTGTATTAATCTTACTGAAATGTGGTGATTCATTTAACCATCACTTTGCATTGTTAGCTAACTTGCTTTTCATTTTCTAATGCATTTTCCCTCATGTGTTCCCTTGCAAGCCACTTGGTAGCACAAGTTTCCAATGGGCACACTCACCCAACTCGGTGTGTGTTAGAACCATTCATGCAACTTCCTTGTCTTACCACAATTGTCACACCCCTGCTACCAATGGAGTTAGCTTACTTTCTAGTGCGAAATTGTTGACAAGGCATTACTGTACGACCCACTGCTAGGATTCCTACACCAAATGGTCTGAGGTCTAATTGGGACTTCATACTGGGGAGATCCCTTGACATGTTTGCAGGTCCAACACCGTCAACATTTATGGTGCTAGAAAGAGGGCCAGATGACAAGCTATGTCCTCTCATCCTATTTTGAACCTTTGCATATGTATCATGGATTCTTGCACTCTTCTCCCTTTGGATGATTTTTTAACCATGAAGATGTCACCATCACGACGGATTTTTTCGATCACTTGTCCACTTACACGTATGATGGTGAAGTCCAAGTGACCTGGCCTAAGTTCTTGCATGAATTGCTTTCCAAGCTTCATGAGGAAGATGGATGTTTTAACAAACAGGCTAGCTTTTTGCTTGCATACACACTTCATGTATCTCCACATCGATGGCTGTGCAGCCTATTGGTTAATAGCGTGCACTCACTTGAGCACTTCTATGATCTCATTGAAGATAGTTTCTATCATTTTGATCCAGACCATCTTGACAAAAAATTGTATTACAACAACGAAACACTTCGCATGAATCAACTATGTATTTTTTGGTAGTGCTTCTGTGATTTGCAGTTTCAAGCTCTAAAGAGCATGATGAAATTCTTCTACCTTTGGGACCGATTTGAGTACAGTGTCAAGAAAGCTGCTCATCCCAAGAAATTTTTTGAAATGAAGCCTCACTCAGTATCCTACAGTGATGGATTTGCTCAATCACAGAAAGATGTCATCACTATCACAAGTGACTATCTGCCATCCCCTCATCAAATAGCCCCACCTGTATAGAGTGATGTAGAAGATTATTCTTTCACATTTATTCAGCTTTCACATTCCACCAACATCACTTTGCTTAATTTTCATGCAGATTTGGTTGTGAGTCCATCAAGTTGTCATGTGATTTTTTTTCTATAACTTTCGTCTTCATACTCGTCTAACCCTCCATATGATACTGTCTTGTATCATTCCATTTCAGAATCTACACTGGTTGTGAACAAGGATCAAGGCACTAATGGATTTGGTCTTGCACAACCAACATGCACTATCATTCATGAAGGGTATGTCTAGGAGCTTGAGCATCAACACTCGGTGAAGGATGACTCCCTTTTTCTGAACTTCCTCCATTCTTCCCTGACATCTTTGGTGAAACTACCATCCATGATTCCACATGTGTATTATCATCTACAGATGCACCCATTGTTGATCACTCATAGCACACATTGAATGTTATTCCATCATTCGAAAACGAAAAGGATAAGTTATTCTTTGAAAATCCACTTTATATTTCATCTGCCTTTTCTAGGAACATAAAGGATGTATTTGTTAGCTTCTCATCTACCCCTCTGTTTCATTCATCATATCATGAGGATGCCGATGAAATCATCGATTTTTCTAATCATGGTTTTCATGATCCATTTACTCCCATATTTGGTCACGATCGTGATTCTAGCATAGTTGATTTTTTGAAGCCACCATTAACGATGATCTATCTGACGATGAATTTGAAACACCCCAGACTATCGAGGCACTTCAACTTGAGCTAATGGCTATGTCAGGCCATCACTATCTTGAGGTTGATTTCACTTCCAGTCAAGAAGTCATTCAATCACCTGAGGCTCCTCATCACTCGTTGTAAAAGCCATATGAAAAGCGCAGGGAGTTACAAATGATAATATCAAGAAAGCAACATTGGTTAGCACATTGCAATACCGCGCACTGAGCTGGTTTATTAAGCACTCAAATGATAATCCGAATGCTGGAATTGTGGAGATCCAAACTACACTAAATAAGGAATTAAGCTGGCCAAACTTAGAAGCATAGTCGATCATTGGGTCCAACGAGATCACGATGGTACTAGGTGAGACTCCTTGGGAGTTGGATCAAAGGCTAAAGTGTACAAGTCGTGAAGCTAATATTAATTTGATGGATGGGCAGTGCCATGAATGGTTTGTAGCATCGCTAATGCCACATTTGAGGAGCGTGGTATCACAACGGAAGCTAGCGACTCAGGCATATGACTTAGATATTGTGATGAGATTGTATGAGAGCCCAATATATGATCCTAACTTGGGAGTTTAGCATATCCATGTGCAGTTGAAAAACTTATGCCTTGAAGTGCAGAGTTTGAAACAGGATAGGACAGCTTGACCAGAAGTGCGCAAAGAGGTGCGGTGTGTAAAATGCAAGGGTCAAGCTCATGACAAGGACCACTGCCTGGTATTCATAAATTACCTCATGGGAGGAGGACCGATGCCATTAAGAATGGAAGCGCATGCAGGACTTAGTGTGGCGCCTGCTTTGTGATGCGTGATTTGTCAAATAAGTGGAAATCATTCTACGGACAATAGTCGTTTATTACAGAAGTACATGCAGAATATGCAACAATTGTTTTGTAATTTCTATAGGTCAATTGGAAACGATGAGCACACTTGTAGAAGCTATGAGATGATGATGAATAGAACTCCCACCTACAGGGTTCAGGCCAAAATGTGACCCCTAGACGAGAGTGTAGGGATAGCGTGAACTGGATTTCAAGGGCGTGGACAAGGACGAAGTGGCGGAGGACCTGGAAGAGGTCACGGATAGTTGATATGTTACAATTGCAGAGTTCTAGTACATTATGCCCGTGATTGTACAAATCCAATGCATCCATCATGTCTGTATTCTACATTACTTATCATGAGACAGAGGATTTTCCTATGCTGATAGCTAGGATACACAACAAGAGAGCACTACCACCTCTCCTGACTCAGAAGCTACAGATGATGAGGTCTGAGCCGCACGAGAAAGACCCTAATGTGAACATTTTTCTCTGAAGCAGAATTATGATGGGAAATGATTAAGGCAAATAGATAAAAGATAGCACTTGGGTTTGCAAAGAACCAACGAAATAAGCGGAGTTTGATTTGGAACACGCTCGAGAAACCTTTATGGAAGCTAAGAAGAGCTTCATTAAGGCCTCCACTTCAGGAAGTAAAGATAGACTGAAGCCAGAGATGGACCCATATATTCTTACGATGTTCCTAGAAACATGTATGAAGTTACTGCATGACAATAAGGCTCTAAAAGGATTACAGGAACTCATTAATAGATGCGGTGGGACCGCACCAAGAGATCCGCACATAATCCGAAAGATCGGAAAGCATAAGACTATAACAGGAAGAGAAATGAGGTTAACCTTGCAGATTGGAGAATATGAGATGGACCAAGTAATTCTAGACTTAGGGTCAAACACGAATGTTCTGCCAAAGCAGACATCGGAGTGCATGGAGAGGCCTATACTATAGTGGTCTCCTATTTAGCTGTGAATGGCAAACCAATAGAAGATAATACCCCTGGAGACATTGTAGGGAATCATCGTGGATATCGAGGGAGCAAGTGAACTAGGAGACTTCGAGGTGATAGATATTGTTGATGACAACAATCCCTACCCCGTGCTCTTAGGAATTAATTGGGCCACTAACATGAATGGGGTGATTAATCTGAAGAAGCAAAAGATGATTTCTAAGAAGAAGTATATGCATGTAGTTCTACCTTTGGACCCTACTAAAGGATCATCCTACACCAAGCCAGTGTGCAACTATGAAAGTGATGACGATTTTGACTACATCTACAAGATAACCTTGCAAGAGAAAGACTGGGTAAATCCCACTGTAGACAAACAAATTTCATGGGAGCGCGAAAGCTCTTATACGTTAGATTCAGATGAGGAGATAAAGCGATGACAAAACTAGCTACACGAGGTAATCATGCTTAATTGTAATGATGACATGATCATTGTGTTGCGTATCAACAGAAGTGAGAGATCTCCCTACTTATGATGGGTTAAGTGAGGTAGATACTTTCTTGGACAAGTTTGAAATGGAGGTTCCGGAAAAGCAACGTTTTGAGGCCTTGAATTGGGTACTGCACACTATGCCTACAAGGAGATGGGGTACGCACCAAGGGAGCTTTAACGACTGGTGCGCATGTAGGAGGATGATGTGCACCCAGTTTGGAAAGCCTAAGGTGTGCTTGGATGATGAATACACTAGACGATATGGTCCACATGCACATATGTCCAATCGATATAGGGACGTGGCAAACAACCTACATAGATGCACATGAAATTCACGTTGGAAAATACATTCAATAAGCATGTGTTGGGGCGGGAAAATGCGTAAATGGCTCCTCAAGTTGGAACAACATAGTGTGGAGACAATGAGCACGTAGAAGGTTATGCATGGGGAAGAATTTAATGAAGTGTGTGAAACACTAAACAAGGTACGTAATGCGCATTGAAGTGATTGGGACATGTGAATATCAGTACTATTATGGGCTTATAGGACAACGTACAAGAAACTGACAAGATAGGCGCCTTCTAGGCTGGACTATGGAGCAAACGTTGTAATACCGATGAAGTATATCATGCCTAGTCCGTGCATAGCAGCACCCGTGGATATGACGGATCATGGAGCCTTGTTAGAAGGGATCAAATAGTTGGAAGAGATCGAAGAAGAACACTTGGGACCTGATGAAGAGATTCAACAGGGTAATCTTAGGCTCCAAAAACTCATGAATGAAGGAGTTTGGTTGAGGGAGAAAAGCCCCATTGTGGAAGAAGAATTCAAGAAGCTTGAGGAAGGAATACAGAAGGAATTTCTTGATAAAAAACCTGTGGTGATAAAACGTGATGCGCACAATTACATTGACGAATTTGGGGACTACCACCAAGAGTTGATCAGTTTGATGCCTTGGATTGGATTGTATGTTACTAAGGAGATCACAAATGGTGGCACAATGCAATTGGTAAAATGGTTAAATGCATGATGCAGTTAGTGAAGTCAAATGGTGAACCCTTCCCTAGAGAAGTAAGAGATAGTCAGTTGAAGCCATGTATAGGTAGCTTCGCCAGCTAAATAGTCGTGGGAAGAATAATATTAGCGCTCTAGGTATTTGAAAGGAGGTGCGGTACTATAAACTACTCTACTCAAGAGTTTCAGGATGACAGGACTGGGGACAGGAGTGAAGTGTCACAAGCTCTGCGACAGCGCAAGGGTATCTGCACTGCCACACAGATTGGCTGGAAAGTGATTGCTATAGTCACTATTCATGATGTGATGGTTGGTTTGAGACCAAATGGCATGGGCGGCATGCATTTAATGCATACTTTAAGGGTTAGATTTGGGAATATCTGCCGCCAAGGGAGAATTAATTGAGCGTATTTGGGGGGAATGGTCAAATTCGAATTCAAAAGGCGCTAGAAATTGCAAAGGGCTGCCCAACAAAAAACACTTGGCCATTTGAGAATTGGGCTATCATGCACATAGATATTTCTGAACACAGACCTGTTTGATCTGTTGGAGTTAAATGTGTTGTGTGAACACCTACTTGAGTAATTGAGAGATTTCTGGAAAAACAAGATGGCAACATGTGAAGAAGCCAGGGATATCAAAGAGACAACTACTAAATAGGACATGCAGGCCATAATAGTAGGAGATGCCTTTGAGAGCACTAGGATAGTCATGAAAATCCCTAAATCACCACCCACATCGAGACCCAACAAAGGTAAGCTATCCATGGTTCTGGTGCACATGTCCCATAGAAACCCACTGCAAACTAAACTGACCATGGAAGGAAATAGGAAAGCAGTTAATTTGGAAATTGATGAGGAAGAGGAAGACCTTGAAGAAATCCTGGTTGAAGAGGAGGAGGACAAAGACATGGAGGTGGAAACTGAGGGCATGGACCCTCTAACCAGGCACCCCTTGTATGTTCCTCCATGGAAGGGGAAGGAAAAGGTGCTTAAGGACCTAGATGAGAGTAAGAGCTCTCTGCAAACTTTGCTGCTACCCGATGATATCGTTTTTGAAGGAGATCACTTAGGATAGGTGCCAGGTCTAAAGTTTGAAGACTAGGATCTCATAGACCCCAAGAAATTTCCACACTTGTAAATAGCACAACTCATTACACTGAAAAAAACACTACAGTGGGAGTCATAGAGTTGGAGTCGCACAAGTGGTTGCGCAGAGTAGAGAAAGCAGGGTTGTTAAACCTGCTATGGGTGTCGCATTACCATCACGCCCCAATGACTATATTTGTCATTAGGCAGCTACTCTCCCTGCTGCATGATGTACGTTTTTGGGTAGAGGAGCCCATCCCCATCAAGGACCACCTAATTCATAGAATTACCTGACCTCCGTGCAAAGGGGAGGACCCAGTAGGCATATCTAACAGTATGAGTGATGACTTTGCCATCGCGAAGGCCATGAAAAAGAAATTCAAGTTCGATAAGAAGAAGAAGGGATACGTGATCTCTAGTATCAACAATAATGTAGTCAAATTTGTGACCCGCATACTGGCTAGTAATGTTATGAGGAAGTGTCGTGCAGATGAGGTGCCCGTCCTAGTGGATAAACTTGTTGCACAGTGAGCATAGGGCATCCAATTTAACTGGTTAGAGTACCTACACAAGGAGTTCTTGGAGAATTTATGCGAGGCACAAGAATAGGGGGAGACCTTCCACTATGCATGGCTTTTGCTATCCATAGTGCTGGTGGCTTAGGAATTTCCTGAGGACAACCAGTTCCCCATAATTGCGCGAGACCATCTAGTGGCAGTGAAATATGCTTCGTTGTGTGCCACTAAAGACGTGTATAGGATCCGAGAAAGTAAGATATTTTGGGTGTTCATGGAGATGAACATTAGAATGGGTATTAACCGCAAGTCGCGGTTATCGCCCACTATCAATAATAATCTACAAAGCTTCACAAAGTTCAAGGAAAACTTCCATCACATGTATATCAAAGCGCACAACAAGCCTGCGAAGAAGTGGAATGAGCTATGATTGCCACGGACGATGTCATATTTGTCATACTTGAATCATGGCCACTGGAGTGGCGTGCTCTAGCTAGGTCCACATTAGAATTGGAGTAATCTGTTGCACAAAGAAAGAAGGAGGAGGCAAAATTGCAGATGGTGCAGTTGGCAGAGAAGAGAAGAAAAGAGGCAACAATAGCAAAGTTGGAGGAGGCACGGGACACTGTGAAGGCAACAATAGAATAGCAGAAAGCAACTACATAATAACTATAGGTATTAGAGAAGGAGTGTGAGGGCCATAAGTGGTTATCACTTGAGGAAGAGCCTAATATAGAAGAAGGTGGTGTGGACCCATAGACAATGTCTACACAGTTGAAGTGCTAGCACCCAAAAGAGCAGGTGGTGTCGCAGGAGAAATCAAAAGCCTCCAAGACTTCTTTCAACCCAATGACCCTCACAAAAGGGGATCTACATGATATAGTGGAGACAATGAGAAACGCCACCATGGAGGCCCTCCAATAGTTCGCGGAGTAAAATCAAATCGTATTGGGGGTCCTCCAGAAACATATAATGGAGTTGCAAGTGCGCACTACTTAGGCTGGTGATTTTTCAACCAGCCCCACAGTAGGCATGAACAAAACTGAGGAAATGTTGTGTTCCCACATGACTAATACTATAGTGCTGCCAGAGGGGGGAAATGGTTATAGAAAATTAGGCCGATAGGCCTATGGTCAGTGTACTAAACGGAGTGGGGATCAACATGGTTGTGCTCCCTCGAGAGACGTTCTATGCTCTGCAAGATGGAGTAACTATAAAACTGCGGGCTAGGGAGGGATCCATGCTACAGGTGTTAAGTGAACAATGAACTAACATGGAACAACTAAGCCTACAGCTTAACGAGGTCATAACATAGAATAGGAAGCTAGTGCAGGTGGTTGAAGAGGCTTACCAAATGGTCCCTGAGTTGGCCATCCCAACAAAGGCACCAGCAAAGGCACCCATCTGGAGGTTAGTAGCAAGTGTGCACAAGGCATGAGAAGAAATGGATAAGGTTCAGCTAGAGTTGAACCTTCATATAGCTGAGCTACAGTTGAAGGTGCAGCCTTAAACTCCACCACAGGTGAGGGCACGATGTGCCAGTGCCATCACAACAGGAATAGAGGAGATCTGCAGTGCAGTGAAGGACTGAACCAAAATTTTAAAGAGTCATTTGAGGTCCTCACCACTCAGTAGGAGGACTTGTAGCACTTAGAAATAGAGGTGCGTGAGCTGCAACAATGATATGATGATATAAAAGCGACCACGCATACGATGGCCCTTACATATAGGCTCATGTGGATGTAATAGGCAAAAGCACTTAAGGAGCAAGTAGACACAGTGTGACATAACGAATCAGTGTTGAAGGTGAGAATCCAACCATGAATTGATGAGGGCTTCATCATTGCAGCCTCAATCGAAGCCAAACTCCTGTAGATGTAGGGAATGCAAGAACATATGCAAGGAAGCAGTTTAGATACTGCGGTCTTTGAAGAGTGCAAGCAGGAGGCACAATAGGCAACTACTTAGTGCGCTATCGATCTTACAATAGTTCAAGCAAAGTTGGAAGGTCTTCGTTTTGTTGTACCTTTGAGATAGTAGTAGGTTAGGCTACCAATGCCATAGCATGTAAAATAATTTATTTTGGGGGCTTTTGGTTTTAGTTTTTGAAAGCCAATGAAAGAAGACAAATGTAGTATTAAAGTAATTAATCCTTTTGGTTATATTCATACTTCAGCAGAGGGCTTCTATAAAGTATTACACAGAGATATAGATCAAAATAGTGGTGAGTAGAAGAAAACAAAAAATATGATTATCATAGTTTCCAAAATGTAAAAAAGAACAATCATAAGTTAAAAAACCTTCTGAACTACATTCAAAAGATTCAAGGCAGTATACTTAAGCTTACACAAGATGTTGATGATTTATTGATTAGAGGGGATTAACTACACATACAGTTACAATAATCCAATCTCTTAATAGATGATCACTTCAGGGGCTTATAGGAATCAATTGAACCTCTAATTTTTCCTACCTAGATATCTCTCTAAGTCATAAGCATATGAAGAAATAACATAATGATTGAAAATTGGAAAATCATATAGGATAATACAAAACTATGTAAAACCAAATTCAGAATCCTTTGCTTTGTATTAAGGTTCCAGAAAGACTGAGTACATCAAATGTTAGCAAAGCTTCCTTCAAAGGTGACTTCCAAGTTCAAAGTAAAACTAATAGTCAAGACTTTACAAGCAATGAACTATGAATCTTCAACTTTGAAGCATTTACAACTCAAGAAAGGAGTTATTTATACAATAATGAAACTTAAGAGAAGATCCTAAAATAGATTAAGGTATTTAGGAAAAGGAAGATCTTCATGGCAAGAAGATAGGGGCAACTGTGTGAACTGCTTCTTGTTGTCCCCTTTATTTAGGTTGTGCTAGCTTTGTTGTCTGATATTTTGTCCCTTTAGCTGATTGATTGTTGGTATCCTCTACACTGGTTGTTTTCTTCATTTTGATCTTTCTTCTAACTTCTTTAAACTCTGTGACTCTCTTTTAACCCTGTTGAGTATATTTCACTATGCATTTAAGGTTTTACCATGTTTTTCAATAGTAAATCTTCATATTGTGTCTTGAAACGGTTATGCAAGCTTTTGTTTATAAACTTGGAACAACAATCTTCACCTGCAAAACCCAGAAACTATTAAGAAAAATATGGTGACAGAGGAGGTCGTGATGGATTTTTTGAGCTTTAAAGGCTATCGGAAGGAGTTCAGGGCATAACGTAGGGTAAATAATGGCTTCAATGGCCGCAAAGGCATTATGGAGGCTATGCTATCTAAAACAGGCAAAACAAAGCAAAAATGGCTTTTTATGCGTTTAATGGAAAAACAATTGACTTTTTAACTATCAAGCGAAGGTGGATAGTAGTGCAGCAAAAAAGGAATACGAAGGGATTAATCGTGGCAAAAATAGCTTAGCTATGGGTTAAAATCAAGATTAGCGTTAAATGAAGGACTTTCAAGTCATTTCTCTGTTTAAATCGAAAAACTATTTAACACAAAAAATCTTCACAAAATTCAATTTACGGACTTGAAATTTTATAAACACTGGTGGAAAATGGCATCAGCTTTGGGTCTTATTCGCATATCACAATTGAATTTAAGCGGGGGGTAGGCCAATTGCAAAGGAATGTGATAAGGGCTGAATACGAAATGGTGATATTTTCTATATATATAGAGTCAAGTCTGGGCTAATCGCAATCGGATATTGGAAATTGCAGAGGTGGGAGCTATATATATTAGACAAGATGTGCAATGAGGCCAGATGCGATGTGGCAATAGAGTGTAATATATAATGACATCGGGTTTGGATTTGCATCGTGCATCGCATATCGCAATGGCAAAGGGTTATGTGTTATAAGCCGGACTTTGTGATGGGAGCAGATTTGATATGGGAATAGATTGCAATATATATAGTGTCGGGTTCAGGCTTCCCATTGCATATCACAATTGGGGAAAGGTACATTTATATGAAAGGTTACCGTCCGCCATCATTTGCGATGCGATATTTGTATAAAATATATAGTTTGTTTTATCAAAAACTAAGGGTTTTCAGGATATTATATTAAAGGAGCTAATATATATGGGAAAGGGGATTTTTAAGGGTTTAATACATATGTTAATGTTAATATGAAAATATAGCAGAAAAGGGGAATAACACTAAGTATAATGCTTTTATGAGATGATTTAACTTTTCATATAAGCATTTATACTTAGGGTAAATATGTCTTATGGGTTTTTTATGTTGAAAAAAGGATTTTACATGTAAAAAGGGATTTTTCATGTTTTTTTTTACTTTTCCTAGGTAAAAAGGGTTTTTACCATAGGAAAAGAGGTTTTTATGGGAATGAATGAATAGGAATGTATAAAGGGGAAATTAGTAAAGTAAAGGGGTGAAATGAATAGGAAAGTTAATTAATTGACTTTGTAAACCTTCATTTGCCTTGTGTAATTGCATCATGAGCATAGAAACATGATAAGTATTCATTTTGTCTAATCAACCATTAAACTTTTGAAACCTTTCTCTACTTACCCTTTGCTTATCCTACCATATTTTCTTCACTTAGTGGGTGCATTTAAGCTAGCAAACCCTTATCCTTTCTTCTTATTTAACAAAAACTAAATATCTAAATCTACCCTTATAACCTCCAAGGGCTCATATTAAACTGATGAGCACCTTATTATTCTTTACCTAACTACTAATCTGCCAAGATTAAACAGTTTGGATAGATCTTTATTCTCTAACTATAACATCAAATTTAAAACACGAAGTAGTCAAGATTAAACAGTTTGACTATCATGGGTTGTGGCATTTAAAACAAGCTACACAATCCATTATTTTGCAGAGACAGAGTAGTGGCATTTAGACTTGCTCACTTTCAAAGTTTATTTGTTTTCTTTCTACCTAACATTTTCTTTTGCCTTGATTTTTTAGAACATCTAACCTAACACTTTCTTTGATATGGACATTATCATCAAAAATATATTTTTTCACTAGCATTTTATTCACTATGTTATGTCCATATCCTAACTTAACATTTTATGAAATATTCTATCTAATGAAAACCAAAAAATGCTACAACACGTGCGAAGATCTCGTCATCGACAAAGTGAATCGAGGGTGAGTCACGATGTTTGTGTTGGGGGCTTGTTCAGCATGGGATCCCCCAAAGGAATTTTTTGGCCTTAAAGCCTACATTTTGGCTAAATCTGATTTAAGGACCTCACAATTTGTGGGTAGAGCCCGAACTTGTAAATGAGTCATAGGGTTGTCCACCCTCATTTTTGTGATGTATTGTCAACTTTAGAGATCTACCCATGGTCTTCAGACCATGGGATTGTATAAATACAGCAAGGCTCTAAATTGTAAATCACCGAATCAATGAAGGAATGAAGGATGAAGAATTGAGTCTTATTTATGTGCCGAGTCGAGTCTTGGGTCATAGACTAGGAGAAGGCTTTGCAGTTGAGTACGGAGAGGCCTAGTAATCCACAGCTAACTGCGCAAACCACTGCAGCTAAGTGTGCAGGGAAAGTCGAGTCTGTAACCTTTGGAGAAGAAATAAACAGAATTTTCATATTATTTCTATGTATCTTTTTAATGTTTTGTACATTGAATGTGTTGGGTATAACTTGCAATTTTGTTGTTTATATGGTGCACAAACTTATATGATTATGTTGATTAAGTGAACATAAGATAAAGTGTATGTTTATGCGAAGTCAACTAATAGTTATAAGAAAATAAGTGAGATTTATTGTGTAACTTGGGGAAATAGCATAGATATCTTCCTTAGCAGTTTGAAGGCACCTCAACCCTTAGTTAGGGATGTGTGAAGGTGATCATAACAGGTCATGAATGCCTCACAAGACCGGGCAGTGCATGAAGTGATCTGCACAAAGCCATTCACATTTTGACTAAATCGACCCCTTAGACATCTCAAGGGTGAGGAAACTTGGTTCCAACATCCCCCAATACTGCTTCGGGTGAGACCTCAGTCCACGCTCTGTAGGCTGTTGCAAAAAGGATGAGTAGTGTAGGGATTTTTTTCGCTAAATAACTTCGAACCTAGGTCAGGCCCCATCAAGCCAAAAGTGTCCCTCCCCAAAGGCCTAACAGGTTGATGCACGGTGGAAAAAAGTTAATTGGTAGGCCGGTGGAGTCAAACTGGTGACCTTGCCCACACAAGCACCAAGCTTTACCACTATGCCGCAACCACATGACTTAACATTTATGTTGTTGAAGGTATATTTAAATGTTAAGCGCCGAGGGTTTGGAGGTAAGGGGCCAGGGCTTAGCCTTAACCTCCAACAAAACAGTGCTATCCAACCTTACACCATAACCAAGAGCTAGTGCTTAATGCTAACCACATGTTTAACGCGTTGAGTGGGGATTAGCACTTATCAAAACATGTATATCCCTTAATTGATCATAAATTAAGTTGGCATCATTTTTAGCAGGCTTGATAAATCTGGCACTGCTCCAATTTCTGTGGGGCTAATTGGAGTTTCTCTAGATTTGGTGGAGTTTTCTAGCAAAAAATAAAGAGACCATAAATTTTGCAAAATTCGACCAATTTTGGCTCATAAAAAATCATTCCTAGATGATTTGGATGTTCTGAGCACATTGAATTAGATCTAATAAGTAGTACAACATTGTAAATAATACTTTTTTTCCATTCTAAGCTAATATAGAGGACCAATCCATGGAAGCTGGACCAAGAAGATGTAGCCCAAGAGAGGTGAACTCCTCAATCAAAACATTGTGTTAATTGTTCATTTTGATGGTTAGTGTATATTTGTTTTTTCTTGTTTAGCACTGTACTTACATGCTATTTTTTTCATGAATTTGACATAAAACTTGACAAATTTACTTGTTACATTCAAAAACACCATAAGGAAACCTATGCACATGAAGAAAGTGATGTGAAAGTGTTCTCTAATTCTAATGTTGAAATTAGCACAGAAAGACTAACATTCAAGAACATATAAGATATAGATTACTTCACTTGGTGGTTGAAAGAAGTTCTACTTGGACAAGTAAATGACTAGGAATTCATTCGCTTTATACAATAGAATATCATCACTATGGTTGGCATTCCTAAGTCACTTGTCTTTGATAATGCAACTTTATTTTCATCATTAAAACTTTATGAGTTTGTATTGTGAAACATGGTTGTTATCAAGCATGCATGTAACTATTATCCATGGGGAAACGGTATATCTGAATCCACAAATTAAAATCTTATTCACATTACTAAGAAGGCTATTTTCCCTTAAAAGAAGAGCTGGAATACTAATTTGACTAATTCACTTAGGGCTGACCATGTTATCCCCAAGCCTTCCACGAAAACCTCGCCTTAATTTTTGGTGTATGGAAAAGAAGTTATCTTTGCTCCAAAACTATACCTCCCGGTGTTCCAACTGTCTCAAGAGTCACAAGGTAAAACTTATTTACTAGTTCAAAGAAAGATAGACACTTTACTAAAACTCAAGGAAGGGTGGCTCAAAACCAAGGACCGATTTTTCATGCATCAGGATAATATAAAGTGTTGGTTTGATAGAAAATACACAGGGGTGAAGAGCTTTGATGTGGGAGACCTAGTTTTGAGATAGGATATACCCCACAAAGACAAATGTAAACATACAACTTTCCAGAAATTATGAATTGAACCATTCATAGTTGAAGAGAAACTCGGCCATAATGATTTCAAGCTCAAATATTTGGAAGGGAGGATTGATCCCCTACCTGTAAACACTCGAGACGTAAAGAATTATTTCCAATAGCAACTACGATTTGTACTTCTTGTATATATTTTTTTTGCACTTTCCTTTCTTTAGATTAAGTTAGTTTTGTGTCACATTTTTATTATGTGTTGTCATGTTGGGTCTAATTATTAGTCATTTTACATAAATAAGACTTATTTGTGAAAGTGCATGGCCTAAGGACTTTGTAGTGTAATCAAAGAGAAGTGTGACAACTGCAATGTTTGGTTTTTTGATTATTCTCCTTCTTTGTTTGGGAAAGTGTCATCGGTTGAAGTAAGTCTCGATGGAAAATGTGATTCATCCAATAGGAGAACCTTGAGGAACCTATTTGATATGTGCTTATGCTAGAACCTAAATTTTCAACTTGGCCTATGTCTACTTGTGTGTTAACACCTATCCAATCTAGTAGAGAAGGGATAAGGGGAAAAGATAAAGAAAGAAAACATAAATCAAAGGTCTTAAAATACTTCATTGAAGGGACAACCTCCTTTTCTCTCAATAAGTGCCAATTAACAATTTTATTAAATAAATAAATAAAGGGTGAAAGAAGAGAAAGATTTATTATGTAGGGAGATGAAGTGAGTGAATTCATCAGGGTACTGTCTAGGCACGCTCACCGTGAAGCAAAATTTGTGCTCCTGAAGTGACTCTACCGAGGTACTGCCTAGGCTCCCTAGAAGTAAAGTAACATTTTTGCTCCTGAAGTGGCACTGTCAGGGTACTATTCGGGCCTGTTGTTAGTGTATAAACACTAGAGATGAAAACTCTATACTCTAAATAGTATAAACTCATTGTGCACATTACCCTTTCCTAAACTAAACCAATTGTGATACAGTGTATCTTTGTGTGAGCTCAACCAAGTAGAGAAAAGAGAGGCTACTATGTATGAAACTGGATCGAAAGGGGGAACTTGGGGAAATCATATCTTCCTAAGGTTTTGACCCATAACTAAAATCTAACTCCCAAAAAGAGAAGGCGAAATTTTTCTAGTGCACTGCCAAGTGTTGTCACTACTACCACATGCTCCAAAATTTCACTACATTCTAATTTTGGATCCTACCTCATTAACATGTCAAGTGTTGTCTTGGTCTTGAAGTGTCGTTTTATGTTGCTTCATATGTTTTGATTATTCTTAAGTGTTCTTAAGTTTCATCACATTTGATTTGAATATCATTATATTCATGTCATGGTCACAACACCTTTCTTGTTGTAAACCAACATTTTTGGATCGCAGTCGCACACACTTCATCGTTTATACTTGGGGAATATGCATAACATGGAGTTTTGATGTATATTAAATGTTAATCAAGCTTGTCTAAGTTTTCTTAATGATTTAGTATGCTTCGCACATGGTTTTATGTGTAGAACTCATCTTTCTCACCCCTTAACCAATCATCTAGACTTAGATGAACTTCTGTTTCAAAACCAGCCACACGCACTTCATTGTTTATACTTGGGGAATATGCATAACATGGATTTTTTATGTATATTAAGTGTTGATCAATCTTGTCTAAGTTTTCTTGATGATTTAGTATGTTTTGCAAACGGTTTTATGTATAGAACTCATCTTTCTCACCCCTTGACCAATGACCCCATTAAGGCCAAGAGCGCAAAAGAACACTCTGAATCCTTGATGGTTGACCCTTAGCTTTTCAAAAGTGTTCTATGTGCCCTCCCATAGAGCTGGGTGCACTCCAAAAGAATGAAGCCCCTTCCCTGTTCTAAACTACACCCTCAAAAAATGACTAAGTCTTCCTTGAGTGTGCTCCTTCGACTTGAAGAAGTGTACCCTCCTTTAGCACATTGGTGCATCCTGAAGACCCAAATCTCAGCCCTTCTTCCTTTGTCGATGCACCGTGTGCCCTTTTCAACTGACTTGAGCACACTATCGCACACTAAAAACATGAAGCCTCAACCTTCAGGTTTCAAGAGTGCACTATGTGCTCTTACTAAGGCCTCTTAGGCACATGAGTGCACCCTGAAGGCATGAGCCTCAGCTTTTATCCTTCAAGAGTGTTCCCTATGCCTTCCCTCTTTCCATTGCATGCATAGCACACTTGCAAAGCCCGAAGCTTTCCCCTTCACCCTTGTACTTTCAACATGTTCCCCTCTTTGATTGCTTCCTTCTTTAGGGTGCATGAGCACATTCCTAAGTCTCAAAGCTCCTCCTCCTCCACCCTTCACCCTTTAAGAGTGTGCCCTTCTGTCCTAAAGCTCAATCCTCCATTTTCAGAGCACCAAAATGGAATGAATGAGAAAATGTGCATAAAACATGGTACAATAGGATATTTTTAAATTGATGGCTTCTCACCATGAGTAATTGCAGAAATAGGTATTCAAGAGACCTGATGGCATGCACATGCAAGGAATATTAGGCAAATATGATGAACAAAGGAAGCACAAGAATAAACAAGCACATGATTAAAACTTAATAATTAAAGCACCATGAATACTCCAAGATTGAAGACCATTTAGATGATGGAACCACCAAGAGTGGATGATGACAAAGAAAACACATAGTGGAAACCATGTCAATACTGGAGAAATTCCATGTCATCAGTAACTTTTAATCCTAGTCATCCAATATAGTGATGTGTCAAGTTTCATCATATGATAATGTGGAATACAAAATGTATCATTGTAATCATTGTATAAGAAAAACAATTAGAAGTCCAAGAGCCATAATTGAAATCAACAACCATGAAAGTCCAAAGGACATGTAATACACAAAGTCACATGTAATTCAAAAAGTCATTTGGAATTTCAAAGGTTTTATAAGTCTAAAGGTCACTAGAAGTTAGAAAGTCAAGAGTCATGAGGATATGAAAGGTCACTCCTCAAGTTATAAATAGATCCTCATTTCTCATGTAAAGGACTTTTAGCCTTGGCTTCTCCCATAAGGCATAAGAGAGATTAGTTAGTACTTTTGGGGAGCAAGTAGTGGCTCTAACACTCCACTATTGGAGACAGTGATGTTCGTTGCATTCATGGATCTTGCGACATTTACTTAATATTTGAATCTTGATGGTGAGAACGTTTTCATATGTGTATTATGAATGTGTTCATGGTGCTAGACCTACCAAAATTCAATGGGTCTCCCCCATATGTGGTCCCAATTATACCTCACATTTTTTGGGATAGGAGACCCATCCAGAATATGGCCTAGTTTTTGGTTTCTTAAAGATTTTCCTTGGCTCTAACTATTAGCAAGAGAGAAGAATGAAAATTTTCCTTCAAAAGGCAAGTGAGTGTGCTTGGTGAATTTCCAGTTGTAAGTGTGTTAAGTTTCTTCTATTGTGGAGGGAGGAACAAAAGTGAGCCTGTAAGAGATAGGTAATAGTACCACCCTATTAGAGACATCCATAAGAAAGAAGGATTCATCTAACATCCAGCGGAATAGTCCAAAAATATGAGATGGTCAATACAACCAACCAACAATAGAAATATGTCTAATATCCAACAGAATAATCCACAAGGATGTGATAGAAATAGTAACCATTACAAAACATTATCTATATGATAAGTACTAAAATAACCAAAATAGTTCACCTACTCTAGCATAGATGAAAGAAAACATGAATTACAAGCATCCATATAATAGTCTTACAAATGTTCATAATACATGCATAAAGAACGTGTTGGCCAAGAGGCTTCTTATATTAAGTAAAAGTTCCAAGACACATGTATATAATTAACACCACTAGCTCCAATAGTGGAGTGTTGGAGCCAGTCCTTACTCCCCAAAATAACTATTTTGTCTCTCTAATGCTATGTGGGAGGATCCAAGGTGAAAAGTGCTAGGTTCATACAATGAGGGTGTATATATAACCAATGAGGTGATGCTTCACCTTCCTTGTGACTCTTTGAATACCCTCTTGACTCTTTGACTTCCTACGACTTTTCAACTTTACATGACTCTTCATATTCTGAATGCGTCATTTAGACTTCCACTTTCCAATACATTTTGAATAGATAATCACATTATCAACAATGATGATGTGACTTATGAAAACTCATGATATGACATGACATTACACTATTAGCATGGATTTCTCGATGATATAGCAATGTCAAGCCACTTTTCTTGCTGCTTGCTACATGTCCTCTTTGAGGATGCTCTTCTATCCACCTCCTTATGGCTCAGAGGTAAGGACTCTTCAATGATATCAAGTCTTGATATGTGGTCACAAAATGGTGTTCCTTTTATCTCCTCTTCGTTGGCCATCTTGCATAATTAGCTACACAGGTATCCTTTACCATGTTTCCCTTCTCAATCTCCTTCTTCATCATCTTGTCATGGTATATAGAGTACTTGCATCTACAATTCACTCATGAAGAGATGACATAAGTCTAATAAAACCCATAGTCTAAGATGACACATGTTGATCCATTGGCTAAGCCAAAATTAGATTGTAGGTTGTGACAGAGGCTCAGTGACTTCGTAATTGTGTAGCTCAAGATCTCAAGGATGAAGCTTTATTTTTTAGACTAAGCAATGTGCAATCCAAGCTAGACTAACGAAGGAAACTAAACATACTAGGAGGTCAAGGTGACAGGCTAAGGTGAAGGGCTTCGATTCAAACCATTGCGTAGTTTTAGGAGGAAAACGAGGTCGGGTGACTACACTACTGCATAGCACAAGAGCTCAAGGTATGAGCTTGAGCTCAGAGACTATCCAATGCATATTTGAGGCTACGTTGGAGGATTGGATTGAGAAATTCTAGGGGCAAAGGGTTAGGCTTTAGCAATGGAATTGTGTAGTGCACATTGTTGGGAGGAAGGAAATGTGCATTGTGCTCTAGCAACGAACAAGGATATAGCTTGATGATTGGAACTACACAATGCATAGTTGGGGATAACTAGATGAGGCTATGTTACTAGGACATTTATGAAAATTGGCTAAGTGTGGGGTCTATGAACTGATCTGATCAATGAAATGAATTTACTATGACCACATGTTGATGGTGTTGGATCCACCAACATTCAGGGGATCTCCCCAGTATGAAGTCCCAACAAGACCTCACACCATTTGTGTAGGACTCTCATCATGTACAATGGCTTGGTTGCATTTACTTAGAGATTTTCCTTAGATTTTACTGTTTAACACATGTGAGTGTAATGATGGTATCTTCAAAAAGAGAGGTGAGTGTGCCTAGTGAGTGTGTAATGTAACTTGTGTCTAGGTTATCTTATTGCAAAGGGGGAGAGTAAAGTGATCCTCTAAGTGAGAGGTAGTAGTACCACCCAAGAAGAGGGACACGCAAACTAGGAAGGGTTTGTCCAACATCCGGTGGAATAGTCCACAATAGATGCGGTAGTCGTTAAACCCAGAGTATAAGGAAAAACATATACACCATCCAACAAATTAGTCCACACAAATGTGACGGTCACTATAACCAATAAACAAGATCTATCTAATATCATGTGGAGTAATCCATAAGGATGAAACAATAGTAATAACCAATACAACACATTCTCAACAATGTAAGTACTAAAACAACTGAAGTAGCTCAACTATCTTAGTACAGGTGAATCAAACATTCATTACAAGGGTTTTTGAATTAGGGAAAAGTTCCAAGACACATGTGTACACCATACATCACTAGTCCTAGTTGTGGGACATTGGAGCCACTCCTCACTCCTCATATAACAGATTAAAAACTCTCAAGGCTATGTGGGAGGAGCCAAGGTGAAAAGTCCTTTCTCATACAATGAGATGGGTATATATAGCCAAGGGTGGTGCTTTACCCTTGTGACCCTTGAACTACCCTCATGACCATTCAACTTCCTGTGAATTTTGAATTAATATGACTCTTCATCTCCATGTGTGTGTCAGTTGGAACTTCACTTTACATTACATTTGGTTATAATAGATATGGCCCATAGTATAGATGTGGCATTGACAACTCATGACACAACTTAACATGACACTACTGACATGGAACGATTGGTTGTGGTGGTAATGTCAAGTTGTTATTGCTGCTGAATGATGGATGTGTTCTTAGGTGTGCATTTTATTTTCCTCTGCATGGCTTGATGTTACCAGGTCTTCAATGATCTTGGTCTTGTAATATGGTTACATGCATATGTTCATTTCCCTTTCCCTTTAATGAGCTTCTCTTCTCTATCGATTTGCAAGTTAGTCTTCTAGCATGTATGATCCTTCTTCATCCCATTCATCGTCTAGCCATGGTTTATCAGTGTACCTATTCTTGCAATTCACTCATGACGGGATGAAATCAAATCCAAAACCTCCTAGTCTAAGATGATGCATTGTCTTCGATGGTCTGGGCCTGGGATAGATGACAGACTAGGAAGAGAGCCCAATAACTACACACTATGCAATTCTAGTTGATAGGGAGGGAGACTGGTCACTGAGACTACACAAAACACAACTCAGTCTCGGATGATGACCTCCACGACACAGTCTTCACTGTTGGGAAAAACTACGTAGTGGCCACTCGGGGGGAGGATTTTGTAGTTGAGGTCACCAAACACAGCTATAAGGTGGGACCCTAGGAAGCTATTGCCTTGAGGGGGCCTGACCCAGCTTCAACGTTAATTAGCCAAACAAATTGCTACACTACTAGCTGTTTTGGCATCAACCCGTGGAGTGCAGACTGAAGTCTCACTCGAAGCAGTTTGGGGGGATGCTAGAACCAAGTTTATGTGCCTTGAGATGGTTATGATGTCATTTTATTCCCTCTATCCTTGCCTTCACATAGGTCGCTTCCCCCTAGGGCATACAAGATGAGCCCTTTATTTCATCCTTCAATACCTCTGCAAAACAATATAATCAACCTTTGTGTAGCCCTAGCCTTCTACTCAGGTAGTTTCACACTGCTATGGCAGTGTGCTGTGCATATTCCCTAATTAATCTATGTGACTTGCTTATCATATCAAACAATTATAGCTAACACTATGTAAACATATATTCGTAAATGCGTTCAATTATTCAATGTAATTGCATTCATTTGTGCATCACATAAGAATAATAAAGGAAATTCATACATAACATATCAAGATGCATCAATAGAACAGAAACACAAGAATTGTTGAATATTTATCTTTATTGATATCTTCGAAGTGTTTACAAGCTCTGTCTTCCCTATGCACATAGCTGCAGGGGTCCGCGCACTCAGCTGTGGACTTCTACCCTAGGCCTCCGCGCACTCAGCTGTAGAGCCTCTACCTAAATTACCACACAAGATTTAGACTTCTTACTTTAGAGCTACAACTCTCCTACATAGTCTTATGTCTCTAACTACTTAGAGCTTAGCTCTTTTTATACAATCCCATGGTCCAGTAGATCTCTTACAGCTGACTTTACTTTACAAAACTAAGGGCAGACTACCCTTTATGAAACATGACACTTTCACACTCTGCAACCACAAAATGTAAAGACTTTACAATTTTATTACCAACTTTGACTCAAACATGGGATTTTAGCCCCAAAACTGCCCTTGGGGGATCCTGCTCCCAACAAGCCCCCAACACAAACATCATGACATGCCCTTGAGTCACTCAGTAGTAGCGAAGACATTTGCACGAAGCCCATCCAACTCGACTCGTATGACCACTACCTCAACTGTGCACGGAGTTGCTACCTATTTCGTCTCTTCTACTATCTGCTCGGTCACTACTCTTGCGCTGCAAGCCTGAAGCTTTTGTTGCATCAATTGTATAGTCACAAGCTTGCCTTAAATATTTCTTGTGACTATGTAAGACTCGTCCAGCCAGCCCTTTAGTCTTGTCTTCAGCACTGCTTCCTTGTGCATCGCAGCATCCACCTGTTCCTTCAGTTGCATGGCTTCTTGCAGCTTGGCTAGCCTCTATGTCAGTGCGACGGTCTGCGTTGTTCCATTAACCTCATCATAGCACTATTTTAGCTAGCACACTTCCATATCTAGCCTTTTTAAATTGGGGTCCTCCTGCAAGCTTGTTAAGACCTCAAATGACTGCTCAAACAAATACGTGCAGTCTACTACTGCACTATCCACCGCCACCTCTGCTACTATGATAGCGGTTTCTCTTTGTTCCTTTACTTCTGGTGGTGTTGAAGGCTGGTCCCTCAACTATAGCTCAGAAATTTTTAGGTTCAACTCCAACTGAACCCGCGCCATCTGAATCTGAGTGTCCCGCACCCCTGTGGCCAACTTACGAATGCGTACATTGACTGGATGCTCCTCCAGAATGGCGAATTCTAGGACCATTTGGCATGCCTCCTAAACTACTTGCATAATCCTCTTCGTCTGATTGGTAGATCACTCTCAGCGGCAATGGAAGCATTTCTCTGTAGGGCCATCTGCTCATTGTTGATCCACTGTTCACTGATTATCTAGAGGGCATGGTGCTCATGGTCCGTCAGCTCTGCAATTACTCCATCTTGCAAGAGGTGGAGTGCTTTACGTAGAAGCCCTATCAAGTTCAACCCAACTCCCTTCAAGGCACTAACAGTGGGCATGTCAGCCTCATTTTCCATGGTCAGATCTCCATCTGGCAACGCTATCTCACTGGAAGCCTTCCTACGCAGCATATCGATAACCTCTAAAGTGCCAATAGCCAAGTGGGTAGACACTGTACCAGCCTGGGATGTGTAGGTCTACAACTCCTACAACCTGGTCTAGATAGCCCCTAGGATGATCTACTATTGTTTTTCAAATTGTTGTAGGACCTCCGTTGTGACATCCATGACTATGTCACCAATATCATGTAACTTGCCCTCTGTCAATGTGATAGGGTCTAGTGAGGTCTTGGTCACCTTTGAATTCTTCCTGGACCCTCCCTTTTCAAGCTCTCTTGGGTGCTTAATACAGGTGAACATCTCCTGAGGGTCCGTGCTATGCTATTATGTTTCTTCCTCTTCTATCTCAGGTGAAGATGACCTCTTGCCTTGGTTAGAGCCATGCTCTATTCCACCTATCTGCTTTCCTACCTGCTCTGCTTGAGCCTTATTAGTGGCCTCCTTTTTCCTTCTCTCAACCAACTACACCATCTTCATCTTGGCCACCTCCTTCTTCTTCTATATGGAGGACTTGCTCCAACCGACTGCCAAGTCTGTGGTAGTGCACCACTCTACCAGCCATTGGTCAAGCACCACATCAATGGCATCATTCGTGGCCAGATACGGCAAGTCATACCACTTCTACATAAGGTCCTTGCACACCTTGATTGTTACTCTGTGGAAATTGGATTTGAACTTAACGTAGACCAGCAGGATGGCCTACGCCATGTGTGACAATCATGACTTATGACTAATGGCCATCCCGATGTTCATCTCCATCAAGATCCAGAATATCTTCTTGTCCCAGACTTGTTGCATGTCCTTGGTTGCCCACAACAAAGCGTACTTTGCTGCTTCAGGGAGGTCTAGCATGACCGAAGGGAACTGGCTGTCCTCTGGTAGCTTTGATGCTACTAGCATAATCGACAACAAGAGACACATGTAGTGAAATGTCTTTTTGAGCTCTCGTGCTTCACAAAAGTTCACCAGGAACTCTCCAAAAAGGTAATCTAACCAGTTAAACTGGACTCCTTCAGCACACTATTGTGCGACCATGAAGATAGGCGCTGAAACCTCATCGGTGTGACACTTCCTCATTACCTTCATAGTGAGGATTTGTGTGGCTACCTTCATAGCGAGGTCACAGATGCTAGAGATAGCATACCTGTGCGGCTTCTTCACTAGCCTGAATTTTTCCTTCATTGACTCTTCAAGAGCCTTCTCGCCACCCTTTTTGCCAAAGATCATGGTTGGATTCTCACTTGTATATGGAAGGCACATTATGTAGTGAATAAACCTATGTGTGATGGGTATCAGCTCCTCCATCCATAAACACCCATCATGCACCAAGCACAACATCTGATTGATGACCAAAACTTTCATCGCGGTGCAGTTATAGTGCAACACTGAGAGTAGGTTGAGAAATGCTACCTTCTCTACTCCCTTGAGCCACCTCAGCAACTCCAAGGCAGTCATTCATGTATTTATATCTATGATGCAGTGCATCAGCTACTCGATCGCCAGGTGTGGGAACTACTCATGGTTCGCCAAGTCCTAGTCTTTAAGATTTATTATTAGCACTCGTGTCAATCATGGACCATCGAAAAAAAAAATTCTGGCAACAGAGGGGTTTACAAGGCAGTCTTACTCTCATCGATGTCCTTTAGTATCTTGGACTTAGGCTTGCACAGAGGGACATACTCTGAAAAATGAGTAATAGGGTCCACACCCTGGGCTTTAACCTCCTCGACATTTGCCCCCACATCTTCTTCGTCCATTGGGATGTCTTTGATATCATCCTCCTCTCCTTCTAGTTTTATAGCCTTGCCTTTCTCCTATGCAGTGGGCTTAGGTGGGTTTCTTCATGGCGGTGCACGTACCAGGATGGCAAGTTGCTTGCCCTTCTTGTCCTTTACAAACTCCTTAGTTAGAGTTGGCTTTGGTCTCGGTGTTCTTGGCGATTTAGGGACCTCTGCCAATACTTCAGCCACTTTTGGAGCAGCTACTTCTGCCTCTCTTTCCATTTCCTGTCACAACTCCTCTACTACTTGTTCAGTATTTATAATTTCTGGGGGTACTGACATGATTTTATGCAAGAATTCTTGTGCTTCCAATGGCAAAGACTCAAATAACTTTGTAGATATCAAAATCTTGTATTGCTCATGATCCGGATTTAAACAAGAACGCAACAAAATATAGAGATAACCATATACACAAAGATGCAACGGAAATAATACTTCATTTCATTAATGGAAAATACCGAAATATGCTTACAACCAGAAATGGAAATAAACCAGCTACGACGATGGTAGCTTATCTCTGAGAAGAAATGTGACGGCTACACGCCTCTGAACTGTTCCGAACTGTGTTACAACGAGGCTCGAAGGCCTATTTATTGTTGAGAAACAATGGAAAACCCTTCACATTCCAAAACCTACCCCTAGAAGATGAAACGCCAAATTGTGGGCCCCGTTTTAGGTAATGGTACAACAATTTCCGGGTGTAACTTGGCATACGATCTCTGTTTTGGACACGTATATAGCTCATTAGAAATATCTATCCGAGAACTACACTTTGGGAAGGGAAACTCGGTCATGGACCCATGTTTGCCCCCAAATGTCCCAAAACGTTGTTTTACGGGCTCAAACGGCTTACGAAAGTGTTAGGACGGAAAAACTGCTAAAACATAGTAAATTGTGCTACAATTACGGAAACTCAAAAACTACACAGAGATAGTCAGGGGCTCCAAATGGGATAGGTGGGTGGCCACCACATCCACCTGGATCATTCCTCCCCATTAGGTTAACAATGGCCATTGCGTTGAGTTCCTCCATCTGCTGAACTTGTCCTGCAATCTCTGATGTGTCCAGTAATGGTGGGAAGCATGGTCGACGATGGTCCACATTGAACACTTGGTGCAGGCAAAGGAATGGAGGAAGGATGTGCTTCAAAGCATTGTTGTACGTAGCCTTGGTACTAGTGTAAGGACCATGTGGGAGTGGTCTGAGTTTCTGATGGGTTCTGGTAAGGTGTTCTTTCTGCAGATGTAACCAAACTTTGTCACCCACCTGAAACTTGTGTGGTACCCCTGTAGGTGAGGAGAAGTTTTTCCTATGTTCTGTCATGACTGTATCCCTCTGTTGCTGCTACTGCGTGGAGGAACCATTTGCGGGGGTCATGGATGTAGCAACGATTTTCCCCTTACTTTGGGAGCGAACCATATAGATGAATTTCCTGGTCTGGGAGATGAGCTTGCTGCCTTTCTTAGCAGTGATCAAAGAGGTGGCAGTAGGTGGGGCTACCTCTAGTATCCTGTATAATGAATTACTCAAAGAAATAATGACAGCACGAGGCCTTGACTCATACACAGCATGTCGCCTCCACAAGTATGGTTGGCCTAATAATACATCACAAACATCCAGAGGTGTAACATCACACAATACCTCGTCTGTGAATGGTTTGATGCTGTATGGAAGGCGGCACTATTCGCGAACTTTGAGATCTCGTCCTTCATGAAGCCACCTGATACTGTATGGCTCCAAGTGTGGTGTAGTCGGTAGGCCCAACCGCTTCACGACCTCTACTGAAATAAGGTTCTTTTGGCTGCCATTATCGATAATGAATTGCAGCTGCGAACCCTTCACCCACATCTATGAGTGGAAAAGACGTTCCCCCTCCTCTGGCTCTTCGGGCTTATTCTTCTGGATCTTGGCGGTGGCAACGGTGGCGCTAGGATCTGCATCAATGATCTGCTTCCCTTTGCCATTACCCTTGTCGGGTTCTGGCTCAGCGTCAGAACATGCATCTGATTTGGAAGCCTTCAACTCAGCCACCAGCGATTGCTTGGTCCGGAACTCACTTGTGTTATGAGTGGGACTCTTGTGGAACTCACACCACTTTCCTGTATCCTTCTTCAGCTTCATGGTGTTGTTCTTTTCTTGCGGCTTTGATAGGTTGTCTTGGGTCACCCCATCTTGGCTTTGTCCTTTGGGCTTCGGATTTGCAGATCCAAAGTCTCGCTTCTTCTGTTTGAACTTTTGCTCGATTTTGACAGCGTATCGGTATGCTGTGCCGAGTGAGGAGATGTTCAAAAACTCCATCTCTTCCTGGATGTATCTGTGTAGACAGCCGCGGTATTTGAGTACCAGATGCAGCTCAAAATCTTTGATACCCAACTGTGTGTGAAAGGTATGAAAAATGTTTGTGAACTCTGGCACATCTTGGTCTCGTCCCTGCCGTAGTGTGGTCCATTTTATGTATTTTTCCTCATAGCTTTTGACAGGGTAGTACTGCTCCTTGATGGCATCTCGGAATGAATCCCAAGTGGGTGCGACTGAAAATAGTTAGCCTGTGCTTTCATCCTTCTGCTTGCAGTAGGTTTCCCACCAGTCCTTGACGAGGGGGGCTGCTTTGAGAAGAGCGAAAAAAATCTTTTCCCGACTCGAAAGTTCATGAATAGAAAAATACCCTTCTAGCAGATTCAACCATTTATCTACAGCATCTGCGTCTATCTGACCCTCGAATATGGGGATTTCAAAATTAACTTGTACCTTAAAGGGCGTGGCATTTCCAGAGTAGCTACTGGAAGCCGATGCGCCACCTCTAGGTAGCCGCTGAAGGATCTGCGCAAAGCTATCCATCATCGCGTTCCTTTTTCGCTCGAGTTCTTCTTCTAGCAAGATTTTGATAGGATCTCCTACCCCATCATCTTTCTTCTCATCCGCCATGGGAGGCCTTCGAGATTTTTGAGGCTGGTCTTGCAAAGGTTCGACTAGTTCAAGCCCTAACTCCTTATATCCCGACCCCGTTGGGGACATGCAAAGAAAAACAGAGAAAAAGAAGACCGCTCTGATACCACAACAAAATATAGAGATAACCATATACACAAAAGATGCAGCGGAAATAACACTTCATTTCATTAATGGAAATACCGAAATATGCTTACAACCAGAATTGGAAATAAACCAGCTAGGACGATGGTAGCTTATCTCTGAGAAGAGATGTGCGGCTACATGTCTCTGAACTGTTCCCGAACTTGTGTTACAATGAGGCTCGAAGGCCTATTTATTATTAAGAAACAATGGAAAACCCTTCATATTCCAAAACCAACCCTTAGAAGATGAAACGCAAATTGTGGGCCCCGTTTTGGGTAAATTGGTACATCAATTTCCCGGGGTCGTAACTTTGGCATACGATCTCCGTTTGACGCGTATGATAGCTCGTTAGAAAGATCTATCCGAGAACTACCACTGTTGGAACAGGCAACACTAATCCATGTTCCATGGACCCGTGT